>CAUYQG010027770.1:0-19689 GCA_963574415.1 Tarsius wallacei | reverse complement strand
AAAAAAAAAAATGTGTATGTATGCACACAAAAATATCTCACATATTATGTTCCAAAATAGTAATACTTAACAGTGATAATTTTCTAAAGATAAGATCATGCTTATCTTTTTATTTTTCTTTATTTTTTATAACACTAAATATATATTTTGTGTCAGTATGCTGTCTTTATGTATTTCTTTTTTTCCCCCAGACACAAGGTCTTGCTATGTTGCCCAGAGTAAAGTATAGTGGCCATTCACAGGTTCAATTATTGCATACTACAGCCTCCAAATCCTGGGCTCAAGTGACCTACCCGTTGCAGTCTCCTGAATAGTTAGGACTGTTATCTTTCTTAAAATAAGAAAACTTGGCTGAATGCAGTTGCTCCTATCTATAATCTCAGTACTTTGGGAGGCCAAGGTGGGAGGATCGCTTGAGCCCAGGAGTTCAAGACCAACCTGGACAACATAGCAAGATCCTGTGTCTTTTATTATTACATAATAATAATAAAATATAATTAAAAAATAAGATAAATGGTACAGTGATTTCTAATTGGGAGTAAAAAGAAATGGGATGTTTTTAACTTATGGAAAAAATTCATGCCCTTTCAAGACAATTTATTTCTAAGAGAGGAATTTCTCTCTTTAGAAGATCCTGTGTCTGGTATAGATCTTTCCCAGACATCGCCATCAAAAGTCGTTCTGGTTTCGATGGACATGCGGCAAAATGCTTTGTGTAGAGAGAAAAAGATGGTTGGAATAGAGATGGCTTAAGCATATAAGAAAGATCATATACAAATTAGAAAGATCAAATCAAACATAATAAAAAACCTTATATTGCATCTTATCATCCTGACTTGTTCACATGGATGGAGAAAAGCTGAGATTCCAAAAACAGTATCAAGTGTGGATGACTTCCTGCTTGTACTGCTAAAAAAGCCCTGCTCCAACTCACCCTACTCCACTGATTGCCAAAGTATTTATTTTACTTGATTTGGTAAAACAAAACAAAACAACAACAAAAAATACTTTACACTTTATATCTTAAATGTCACCACAAAATATTTACTTGGGGTATGAAAATCTTCTTTTAAAAATCCACACCCCCTAAAGGATCAAGGAGCTGGAGAGAGTGGGATGGATGTTTCTACATTCACATATCGGAGTTTGTTAAAATCAATTTAATCAAATTCATTTGTTTCAAACTCAGACTCTAAGGTTTCATTCAAAAGTGTCGGAGAAAGAGCTGGCAGGGAAGGAGAGGTCACTGGAAATGCCTTTGGTGGGGAACTGGGGTCTGATCTTGAAAATAAAGGTATTGGGCACCCAGAAGACAGGAAGAAATAGGTCCAATTAGGCAGGGCAGAGGATAAAAAGAGTGATAAGGATGGATTAAGACCAACTCCACAATTTTCCAAGGGCCTTCCTGTCTTTATGGCTGTATTTAAACCATCCAAAGCAAAGCAGGTCACCTGAATCTTTTAACTGGATTTTGCTTTGATCATACACCCAGCTGGGAATAATTGTCTCCAAATAATTTAAAAGAGAAAAGAGAAATACTAAGTTTCTTCAGCTGATTGCCTAAGCCTATGTACTCTTGAATGAATCCAAGGCAACAAGTTAAAAAATAGAAAAAAATTCACAACCTTTTCTTGGGATGGGAGGAAAAGGAATCCACACCATGCCAAATAATTGGTTTGACTAGATTTTTCCCGCCTGAGATGACCCATAGCTTGAGTGTCATGAAGACACAGCCTCTCTGTTTCTTTCCTGTACTCAGAGAAGAAACGTTCCATTCCACGCAATTCATGAATTTTAAAAACCATGAACCTTCCTTCACATTCCGGAGGAACACAAACGTTTTCCTGTAAGAGAGCTGCTTTGAGCATAAATGCTCAAGTGATCGCGATGGTGACGGGGAGAGGCCTTTTCAGACTAAGTCTTTGTTCTTAGCTGGCTGGAAGCACCAGGCCTAGGACTGCCAGTAGGGTCTGGACATATGGTTGGGCATAGAGAGCAGGGACTTACCAACCACCAACTGCCATAGCGGCCTTGTTACTGGAAAATGGCCAAACAGTTGAGCCTACTGCCAATGCCACCATGTTGTCGGTAGACAACGGGCCAAAAGAAAATTATGTGATCTTGGAAGGCCGCTAGCTCCCTCTTGTGGTGGAGCACAATGGCTAGATTACTGCCACTTTGTTGCAGAAAGACAATCCCTGCATTCCAGGTACAAAGGATAAAAGCATGTCCTAAAGCAAACTTTCAGCCCATGTGAATAGTGACTATTATCTACACCTTTCCTGAGAACTAATGTTTCCATCCTTCTAATTTCAATAACAAAAATCATGTCACTCAAACCCATAAATCTCTCCAATAATGCTCCATTGCCCTTAAAATCAACTTCCAAAGTCATTATCATGGTTTGTAATCTCTTGGTGATACATTCCCCCTCCCCTGCTCCCCCTTCCCCGCCACACACACACACACACACACACACACACACACACACACACACACACACACTCTTCCAGCTGTGAACTCTCTCCCTTAGGCATTTTCACTTGATGGCTGTCTCTACTTGGGATAATTGTGACTTCCATTCCCCACTTTCACTCCATATATCCTGGCTAAGTTTTATGTATCCTTTAAAATTCGACTTTTGGTGGGGCATGGTCGCTCATGCCTGTAATCCCAGCACTTTGGGAGGCGGAAGCGAGAGGATTGTCTGAGCCCAAGAGTTGGAGACCATCCTGGGCAACTTGGTGAGACCTTGTCTCTACAATAAATCAAGAAAAATTAGCTGGATGTGGTGGTGCACGCCTGTAGTTCCAGCTGCGTGGAAGGCTGAGGTGGAAAGATCGCCTGAGCCCAGCAGGTCAAGGCTGCGGTGGCCGGGAGCGTGCCACTGCATGTAGCCTGGGTGACAAGTAAGACTCCGACTCAAAAAAATAAAAACAATAAAAATAAAAAATAAAATAACATTTAACTTTAATACCATCATCCACCAGAGGCCTTCCTTGATCCCCAAACTAGATCTCCCTGCTTGATCCCCCTCTGCCTCCCAAGTTTCCTTTTCTCACTCATAACACTCAATCGTAATTGCTTATTTAATGCTTATCATTCCTGTTAATAAAATGTCCCCAAGCCGGGCTCGGTGGCTCAGCCTATAATCCCGCGCCTTGAGAGGCTGAGGTGAGTGGATTGCCTGAGCCCGCGGGTTCGAGACCCGCCTGGGCAACTTGGCGAGTCCTCATCTCTACAATAAATCAAAAAATTAGCCGGGCATGGTAGCACACGCCTGTAGTTCCAGCTACTCGGAAGGCTGAGGCGGAAGGATCGCCGGAGCCCAGCAGGTCAAGGCTGCCGTGGCCGGGAGCGGCCACTGCACTCCAGTCTGGGCGACGGAGTGAGACTCCAACTCAAAAAAATAAATAAATAAAATGTCCTCTATGAGAGCAGATATTATGTCTGTCATTCACCTCTTTATCCTCCGCATCCAACCAGAGACTATAGATACGTATTGAGAGAATACGTTTAAAGAAGGAGCAAATTCTAGAACTGGGGGGAAGGGACACTTATTATTTGCCAAATATGGGCCAGATATTAGACTAGTTATTCACACATCTGTTCATTCATTCAACCTTTATTTAATACAACCAGGGAAAATGTTATTATCTTCAATTTATAGTAAGGAAAGTGAAGTTCAAAGAGGTTTGTATACCTTAGCCAAAGCTATAAAAGAGAACATGTCAAATCCAGAATTCACAACCAAATGTTATTCCAAAGCCCATAGACTTTCTACTCCATGAGGCTTCCCCTTAGGTAGCCCAAGTTAACCACAGTCAATTCTTGCTTATTCATGTCTATGAACACATCACATGGCATGACTATTCTCAAATGGTGAATAATCCTAAAATCATTTTTTATCAGGCTTCAAGTGATGTGTTTGTTCTTACATTTTAAGAAGGATTTCTTTGATGTTGTCAGTACCTCCAAAGAAAATAACAAGTCATCCTGGAAAGCCCTGACTAGCGAGCTTTCCCAGCCAGGAAGTAACAGAGTACCACGAGGCAGAGAACAGAAAGTAACACTGGTCAAGGAGTCCACGAGACCCCTATTCCTAAGCCAAGCACTGGCGCAAGCCTGATGTGTGACTTTGACTAAGTCACTTCATGTCTCTGAACTTTGGTTCCTCGTCTTTATTTTTATTTTTTTGAAAGCAGGATTTATTGAGAGGGCAGAAAAGCTGCCACAGTGGAAGGCAACCCTAGAGGATTGTCTGGTTCCTCATCTTTAAAAAGGATGGGAGCATGGACTAAAGTAGATTTTGAAGGACTCCTCGTGCTCTCAAATTCTTTGTTCTAATTCAGAGTGGAACTGGTCTCTACAAACTTGTTCGTTTATAATTGAAGCAAGGTGGTGCTTTTTTTTGGTGTTAAAAAAAGAAAACCTCCTCAAAGCTCTTCAGTAAGAATGATCAAAATCTCGTTTCTATTAACTAAGGACTTAAACACAACAATGTCCAAAAGAATGATATTTCCTTTTTTCCTGAAAATTCTCTCTACTTCTTTATTTCTAAATGTAGAGAGCTAGACTCAAAATTCTAATCAGATCCCAGTTGATACTTATATGCTTTTTTGTCACGTATCTCTTTGAAAATCAGCTTCATCTTGGAATTTTTGCACATTGTTAAAAGACTCTCATGTATCTTCACCAATGAGAGCTTGAGGTCTTTCCATTTTAACAATTTCTGATGGATTATTCAGCCATCCTTCTAGGTCTTCTAAAGAAATATTCCCAAAATGTTTTAAGAATCCCAAGGGCCGGGCTCAGTGGCTCAGCCTGTAATCTCAGCACTTTGGGAGGCCAAGGTGAGTAGTTTGCCAGAGCCTGTGGGTTCGAGACCAGCCCGGGCAACTGGGCAAGATCTCATCTCAACAATAAATAAAAAATTAGCCGGGTGTGGTAGCACATACCTGTAGTTTTGGCTACTTAGAAGGCTGGGATGGAAGGATCGCCTGAGCCAGCAGGTTGACACTGGGGTGGCCATGAGCGTGCCACTGCACTCCAGCCTGGGTTATGGAGTGAGACTCCAACTCAAAAAAAAAAAAGGAATCCCAGGAAGGGAAGATCTTTCCAACCTAATTGTTCTCTTAGTGTGTAACACCCAGTTTGCTCTCTGA
Source organism: Tarsius wallacei (assembly GCA_963574415.1). NCBI lineage: Eukaryota > Metazoa > Chordata > Mammalia > Primates > Tarsiidae > Tarsius > Tarsius wallacei. The sequence goes on along the minus strand of CAUYQG010027770.1, from coordinate 14,524 downwards.
CATGGAATAAAAATATTTAACCTTCCTGATCCTTTCATCTGTAAAGTGAGAAAATAATGCCAACTCCAGTGCTGTTAAAAGAATTGATTGCAAAATGCTGGTGAAAGTGCTACTTACAGCATAAGCCTCTGTTATATTATTTCTAGAGCTTCTACTGGTAAGCTCTATGATATGTTCAAAATTGTCTCGAGAGAGTATGGTGCCAGGGAAGTGCATCGGCTTAGAAATCAGAAGACCCAGGTATAGTCCTGGCTCTGATACACCCTAGCTGTAAGGCCTTTGGGCAAGAAGTTACACATCTCAGGCCTCCATTTCTCATCTGCACATTAGGATTATGATCTAACAAATGTGTGCTGGTTAAAATGTGCATATGACTGGAAGACTTGGCTTCAAGGCTCACTGACCACATCCAAATCCCAAAGGATCTTGACAAGTCGGAACCAGGAACCAGATCTAAAAAGAGTTTGTCTAATAAAGCCACGTGCTCGTGATCAAAAACCAAACAGCAACTAAAAACGAAAGATACACTTGCAGGCAAACATGAGTGGAGAGAAAGTGAAAACAACTGGAGGATCAATATAACCTAAGTTCCTATTGCCATGGGCTTCTGGATCAGTGGGGAGCCACTTCTTCCATGTGACCGTCTTCAGGTGAGTGAGCAGCAGCACCTCCTCAGTCCTCTCCACGATGGGCAGCCCTGTTCTCCCGCCCCTTGCCCTCAGCCATGATCTGTCGCCTATCACAATCCCGGTGTTGCAGCCTTCTTCTGTGGTTCTTGTTAGATTTTCAGCTGGAAACGTAGGACTTCATCTCCCATAGTTAAATCTCTTTAGATTTGGCTCATTTTGCTCATCATTCCAAATTGTTGAGATCTTTGGGGATTTTGATTTGGTCACTGTCTCCTTTGCTCTGGTTCCTGATGGAGCTCAAACTGTGGCTCACACTGAGACTCTGGCCAGGCGCGGTGGCTCACATCTGTAATCCTAGCGCTTCGGGAGGTAGAGGCAAGAGGACTGCCTGAGCTCGGGGATTGGAGACCACCCTGGACAAATTGGAAAGACCTCGTCTCTACAATAAATAAACAAATTAGCTGGTCATGGTGGTACACGCCTGTGGTTCCAGCTACTCGGAAGGCTGAGATGGAAGGATCACCTGAGCCCAGCAGGTCGAGGCTGCAGTGGCCGTAAGAGTGCCACTGCACTCCAGCCTGGGTGACAGACTCTGACTCAAAAAAAAAAAATGTACATACCATAAATTAGTGAAACTTTAAAAAGTAAAAGATATGATAACTCCTCCACACTAGCATAAAAGACTCTTGTTTTTGTAAATGAAGGGGATAAATTGCAAAAATAAATCCTGAAGGCGCATAACCCCAAATGTTAACAGTAACCCAAGATGGGCAGAAGTATAACTTTGCTTGGATTTTCATTTTGCTCACTTGTATTGTCTACAATTCTGATTTTTGTAATAGGAAAAAATCTGATTTTTGGTTGTTTAAAAAAATGCATACATAAACTTTGTGGTCAGGCCTGGTTCCCAGGCTTGGCAGCTCTTCTGCTTCTCACAAGAGAAAACACAGTATTTCCACCTGCTGATTCAGTGCAGGCTCAGGACAAATCCTGACTGGGACAGGAGGCGTCTAAGTAGCCATAGTACACTGTCTGGAACGAGGCATTGCTGAGTCAGTCCCTCGTTATGGGCTGTCCCCGCAGCGCCACCCCACTTTTATAGGATACCACCTAAGTCCCGAGCCCCTGGCCCCTCCTCCCTGCATGAGCTAATCCTTTCTCTCCAGTTTCTGTATGTGGCCTGTGTTGTGCTGCACATCCCTCCACCCAAGAGTTGGAGTGGCAGGGTTTATCCTGCCCACAAATCCTGACCCAGTGAGAGTAGTCCCGATGCTTTTTCTTGTCTGAACTTGCCAGTGGGGCTACCTCATGCCCCTCCCTGCCAGCCTGTGTCCCTTCTTGCTGATCTCTCATTGAGATCCACTTTGGACTATTGCTACAGCCTTCCAACTGGCCTCTGACCCCCGGCTTCTCTTTCTCACCATTCACCACTCCACTGTGGCCAAAGTCATCTTTCTAAAATAGAAATCATACTGTATGATCTCTATTAGGATTTTAGGTGGTTCCCCATTTCCTATCAAATGAATTTTGAATCCTTAGCCTGGCTCAACTCCCCCTGAAGACCTTTTTTTTTTTTTTTTGAGTCAGAGTCTCACTTTGTCGCCCAGGCTGGAGTGCAGTGGCACACTCACAGCCACCACAACCTCAACCTGCCTTCCACCTCAGCCTTCCAAGTAAATGGAACTACAGGCGCATGTCACCACGCCCGGCTAATTTTTGTGATTTATTGTAGAGATGAGGTCTCACCAAGTTGCCCACACTTGTCTCGAACTCCTGAGCTCAGGCAATCCTCGCGCCTCGGCCTTCCAAAGTGCTGGGATTACAGGCTGAGCCACTGCGCCCGGCCAGGACCTGACTTTTTTACTTCAAAGGTACAGCCACATTTTAGTCCCTTTGTAAATCACACAATAAGCTGAACTATGTTTTCTCCTGCCACCACTCCCTTGGATGCTCAGCTCTGCCTGTCTTCTTATACCTTCTCTGACCTTAACTGCACCTGGGTCTTTTTCAGCCCCCTTCTGGGCCGGATCCCTGTTATTTTGAAGATATGACTGTATAACTTCTATTTCAGCCAACTCTACTTATGTTGTGAAGGATGGCTGAAGTGTCGGAGGCAGGAGGAATCAGTCTAGAAAGAGTTCATGAAGGGAGAGGCCATGCCCGTGCCACCTGTGCAGTTATAATGGGCCCTGTGCTCAGAAGCACTTGGTTTCAATCTCTACTATTGCCATCTTGAGATTCTTAATAACTTTATTTTTGAACTTCTGTTATGTACTTTGTATAAACATTTTTAATTTTTTGTATTTTGTGATGCTTTGGTATCTTGGAGCCTTGTGGACTGGGGCAGGACTGCCCTTCCCATGGTTAGTTAATTTCCAGAGACAGCATACAACTTGCCTGTGAGCATGCCTTCAATATGCAAACCACCCAATCTAGAGCCAGCACTCCAAATCACCTCCCCATCTGGATTTTGTAGTCCGGGAAGCAATATTCATCTGCCCTAATCACCCTAGGGTCAGTATTGTACAACTAGAGGCCGCACCTACAGCCCAGAGTCCACTAACATTATTAAAACTAGATAATCCTAAATAAGCTGAGCTGCTTACCCTGCCTTGCTCATTCCTTCTCATGAAAATCACAGTAGCCAGGTGCGGTGGCTCATGTCTATTATCCCAGCACTTTGGGAGACTGAGGCAAGAGGATTGCCTGAGCCCACGAGTTTGAGACCAGCCTGGGCAACACTGCGAGACCTCATCTCTACAATAAATCAACAAAAATTAGTTGGGCATGGTGGCACACTCCTGTAATCCCAGCTACTTGGAAGGTTGAAGTGGAAGGACTGCCTGAGCCTGGTAGTTTGAGGCTGCGGTGGCTGTGAGCATGCTACTTCTCTCCAGCCTGGGCGACAGAGTGAGACTCCGACTCAAAAAAAAAAAAAAAAGAAAATCACAGTTGTCTCTGGCCCATGTATTGTCCCCAACTTTTCTGTCCCGGATCAATCCTGGTGCTTCCCCATGCAGCCCTGCATGGTACACCGTGCTTCCTGTTTCTAGGAAACTGTGTGTTCAGACTCCTTTCTTCATGACAGTCATTTCCATGTCCATGTGTCTTACTGTACCCATACCTTATTAGAACAAATCTCAGAAACATGATAAACATGGACATTTTAAAACATAAGTGAAGCTTGATGGCACAATACAGCATGAGTATGCACAGAGGAGGTGCACACAACATGTGTGCCTGCTGCTGTTTACTGCTTCCCAGTTCACATACAGTATTTGCAGTGCCCCATGGATGCAGAATCCTGGCAAACCTAAGCACGGGTGTTGAGCCAGACTCAACACAAGTAACAGGTGAGCACGTTGCATCTACAACTGAGGCCTCTTTCCATTAGAAGCCAGAATATGCCTTGAATGCAGAAAGAAGACAATGACATTCTGAGAAACATGAATCAGATCCTTTCTTGTTCATGTTACTTCCTTGGATTAGCCAGCAACTTATGCTGAGATATACAGGCAGCCAACAGACACATGAAAAAGTGCTCGGGCTCACTAATCATCAGAGAAATGTAAATCAAAACCACATTGCAATACCACCTAACCCCAGTAAGAATGGCCATCATTAATAAAACAAACAACAATAGATGCTGGTGAGGATGCAAGGAAAAAGGAATGCTTCTACACTGCTGGTGGGAATGCAAACTAGTGCAACCTCTTTGAAAGACATTGTGGCGATTTCTGAAAGAACTCCTAGGACTTTACACAGCATCTCTATGCCTGAAGTTGCTTCCAGATCTGTGAAGACCTGAATCATGCAAGAAATAGGTCAGAAGTGTTAGGGGATTAACACCAGCCTGAAGCATCCATAGGAATGCTAGGGAATTGGTATGTAAATACCCCAGTTCCCTCCCTCTGAGGTTAGAAAATTCTAAGTATGTTTTATATATTTCCTGGAGTTTTCCTGTAAGACTAAGTTCTAGCCTTCCACTTTGGTTGCTGGTACCATCATTCACCTTTTATTCTCTGTCTCACTTCTCATCTCTCCTACCAGTGATCCTGGTTATCTCCCAAATAATCAACTTGCACCCCAATTTTTGTTAGGTTCTACTTTTAAGGGAGCCAAACTAAGATACTGTGAATTAAGATGCTTGGATTATCAAAATATGTGCTTGTTTTCCAAATGAATTTTCTGAATACAAGTAACTGAGAGAAAATTGTGATTGAGGGAACTTCCTTATGCCCGTTGCCTACATCAGTAGCCACAAATTCATAACTAACCTCCTCTCTCTGGTCTTGTTTCTGTCCTACTGAGCCTTGCATCCCAAATCCCTACCCTAGGCATTCTCTGCTGTTCCCCAGCCCCAGTGATCTCTTCCACATCTGGAATCTTGTCTTATTTATTGTTTATACCACTTCGCTCACAATTATTTTCATTTGAAAAGAATCTCAGGTAATTTTTTTGTATGGAAGAGATGACTGGTGATTTCTCTTGTGTCAATATCTCTCCAGTCACTTCTTCTGCAAGGACAAGTTTCCTCAAGAGTCAAGATGAGAAGTCTTATGTCAAGGCTTCAAAATGCCCTTGCTCCTTCAGGTAGCTGAAATCTGAAGTCTGACCTGGCCCCAACTACTCTGAGTTTTTGTCTGCTTTAAGGAAAGAGCATGCTTGCCTTACTTGTGGCTCATCAATGCAAATGATTTATCTGTGATTTCTTGATATACTCTTTTCATTTGATTCCCTTGAACATCGCATTTGTCTTTAAACTTTTATTTCCTCAAACACTGATACTCTACCAACATTCAAATCCAAACTCTTCTTTCTCACCTGTCTTTCAGGAGAAACCCTATCAAGCACCTGACTGCAGACTGGTTACTTCATCACCTGGTTCACAGTGCTGTTACAGGCTGCGATTGGATGCAAGTTTCCTGATACTGAGGTTAACTTCATTCTGCTTCTGGCAGTGAGATCTCTGTCAACACCTTCATTAAAGAAAATTACTTCTATGGACTTAGAAGTGAATACTAAATTTATTCCCATATGTGTCTTTTATGCAGCACGTACACATTTAGCATCTTTGTGATATTCTTAATTCTACTTTGGTTTAGAGTCATCCACAATATCAACCCTAACCATAATTAACATCTCTACAGCAGAAATGAAATCCAAGTTATGTCTTTCTTTTGAGAGGTGAAAAATCTGCATGCACCTTCCAAGTGGTGGGTGTTCAGTTAGCTTCATAGAAGTGTTTTTGCTTACTTTTCATAAAGCAAGGTTGATAGAAGAGACGTCTTTATGACCTTTCTGATCATTTTCCTAAATACTTAACAATTTTCAGCTCTCTTCTAATTAAATTTCTTCCAAGATTTTTCTGTGATAGGTTCCAAATAGTTAATAATATAAAATCAGCCATGCTTTGCATTTGGAGCACAAATTCTACAATACCACATCCTCACATTGCAACTGGTCTTGGGATATTTAAGCACTCACACTACAAAGTGCCTACTTTTCCCCAATGTACATAAAATTACATGCAATTTTCTAGCAGTAAAAATTTGAAACCTGCTTTCTAGCCAGATGGATCTAAAAGACAGCTGTGTTTTCCATGAATCCTTTCTGCAAAGTACACACATGCCACAGAAACTAGTATCCCATTTTCATGCTGCTGTTGCTTGAGAATTTTTTCAATCTGTTTCTGAAGCTGTTTTGGTAAAACATCAAACAAAAAAATGTGATAATTGTGTTTTTCCTTCCAAACAGCATTTGGGATCAATTCTCATTGCACTAGAGGACTCTGTGACAGACCTCTTTGCTTAGGAGACTCTTTCATTCTGCTTCCGGGTTCTGTGCACAATTCTCGGCTCTTGGTTTGATGGTTTTCTGTTTCAGTTTTCTTTTCCTGCCCCACAATGTTTCTGGCTTGGTTCACTTTTCCCTTTGAATTTCATTTATCTTGTGATTTCTTTGCAGGATGTACTCTAGTTCCTACACTGACACAAGGTGCCAAAGAGCATCAGGAAGAAAAAATAGGGACTTAGCAAGCATTATAACTTGTCCTTGCAGAAGAAGTGACTGGAGAGATATTGACACAAGAAATGAAGTATTTTTCATAACTTTTTAAAAACATTGGGCGACCTAGAGAAAATAGTGTAGTCGAATGGAAATTACAGGCATGAAATTAATATGAGAGTGATATAGCAGGGTGATGTAGGGACCACCATGTGGTAAGTCCTGGTTCCACAATTTACCAGATATTAAATACCACTATTTGTGACCAGTCACAAATTTCTTAACTTTACTGCTTCCATTTCCTCATCTAAAAAATGGATAACACGAGCACATATCTCATAAACTGGCTGTAAGGATTAAAAGGAAAAAATACATGTCAATGATCACCTAACTTATCATACACATTAGCTTTATACAGTAACACCCTATTCTGATGAAGATGATATTGGAGAATATAGATGTGTCTGTAAGGAAATAGACTTTCTTATACTAAATTCCCAAAACATACAGATTTTCCCTCCCAGATTGTAACCACAGATCTTCCCAATCTTTACTGCTAAAGTTGACATAAACAAGGGCAAATAACTTCTGTGGCTAGATTTGCTCCCAAGAGAAAGAAAGAGGAAATATTAGAGTTTACAAGTTAGGTATCTCTTTCCCAGATTCCCAATGAGATTAAGTCACATCTCCTCTAGAGAACAAGAGAGAGGGGACAGAGGCAAGAAACTAGCGAAATTCTAGTGAGACTTCATCCACAGGAAAGAAAACATTAGGAGTAGAAAGAAGAGGCCGGGCACGGTGACTCAAGGCTGTAATCCTAGCACTTTGGGAGGCCGAGGTAAGAGGATTGCCTGAACTCACAGGTTTGAGACAAGCCTGGGCAACTTGGCAAAGCCTCATTTCTACAATAAATTGAAAAATTAGCTGGGTGTGGTAGTACTTGCTTATAGTTCCGGCTACTTGGAAGGCTGAAACGGAAGGATCACCTGAGCCCAGCGGGTGGATCCTGGGTTGGCCGTAAGCATGCCACTGCACTCCAGCCTGGGCAATGGAGTGAGACTCCAACTCAAGAAAAAAAAAAACTCTCCTCCCTAAATGGACTGGAAGCTATTACAGCACAAGACTGACCAACAGTCATGTATGTTAGAGAAGCCAGTATGCGAGTTCACAGTCCTGTCATAAAAGCCCATCCTCCTGCTTCCCGTTCTGAACTTTTTGGGGAAAAAAACAGAGGAAAAACAATGACCCCCAACAAACCCACATTTGAGTTTTAAATAATGCAACTTTTCTCCAACTTTGATATGTCTATTATGTTTCCTGACATTTTAGGAAGTCCTACAAAACTGAAGACACAGCCACTGCCTTAAGAATGTGTTTTTTGGTGCCACAGATGTGTTCCAAATCATAGGGGTAAGAACTGATATCTCCTACATCCACTTTCCCTTTTCATTCCAGTCTTATCAAAATACAAAGTGACACCTGACACTGACCATAGATAGTGTGACAACATATAAATTTACATGCTCTTAAGAACAGTGACTATAGATTTTATTTTTCTTAGATGCGTTGGGTAAGGAATGTTGTCTTTAGTATGACTTTCTGTGGTTCTATTTTCTTTCATTTCTGAAACAATGATCAAACCTCCTATTCTCTTTGTCTTGCTTCTTTTAAACAGCTTCTCTGTCTTGTCAAGGTTGTGGCAGAGGATTTCAGTTCTCCCTTTCCACAACATACTCAAGCAAGTGTATCAACCTTGTAAACTAGCTGTTATTCATTTTTCTCCTTCTCCTTCATTTACTCTGTTTTCTTCATCATATGAGTGCTCTGTTAGATTTCAGAAATAAAACAAAGTGGAAAATAAGAAATACATTATCCTTCTGAATTTACACAGAGATATCATCTTGCGATGTAAACACACGCCTTGAATTTTAAAAGGCTCACTTGCTGAAATCCTGGCTGACCCAAGGTGTATAAGGGCTAGGCAAGACTGGATGATAATAACACTAGAGACTTACTTTACTCACAATGGCATCACCGGGAAAAGAGAGATATTGTGGAAAGTATCTTGAACTCTGAAGAGGCAGCATCAAAATAGAGACAAATATTTTTAAAAATCAGTATTTTTTTTTCAGACAACTCAATATAATGTTAAGAAGCCCCATGGGCATATAAATAACATGTGATCTTTATACTTCCTGCCTCTTCTCTGACAATATCAAATTAAAGTATTCCTTCAAAGAATGTTCAACAGAATACAAAATGCTACTACCATGCTTAAGCAGTCAACAATTTTTCTTTAAATAGGCTTTCTCTCTGGGGTGCTGACTTTCCTTCTTATTAAAAGATAATAGTCCCAATTGAAGATTCTGGGAAGATGGTCAAGTAGGAAACACCAGGAATCTGACAAAAATTGCAATGGCAGAATCTGTTTGATGTAACTATTTTGGAACTCTGGGGTTTATTGGAGGCTTGAGACTTGCAAAGTCTCGGATGATCAATTGCAGTTAATTTGGGTCAATTTTAATTCTCAGCAAAGTTGTAGCCACCCACCCTCACTCCCAGCCCCATGGCAGGCAACTATGTATGAATTAACCAAGCAACCTGCATACAGCTTGTAGAGGTCAGGGTAGGCAAAAAGACTCCTGTATTTCAAATAGTAGAATCTGTGCTCTGATGCCAAATGTGACTTCTGATCACAGAGATGTAGACAAACGGGTGACTGCTGTTGTTGCAACTTCCTCCCATTGTTGCACACCCCTCCCCTTCTGCCCAAAAAGATTTCCAAGGGATTTAAAGGACCAGCATCAACTCCTCATCTCATTTTTCTCTTTTCCCACTTTTGAAATTCTAACATTGAAGACTAGAATATTCAAAAGCAGTTGCATATAGAAAACTAGAAAGTGACTGTGCATGGCTAAGAAAAGGCCTGAGAAGATATTAAATTTATATCTCAGGCTGATCCTTGGCACTGAGATAGCCTGCAGCCATGAAAACAAAAACATAAAAAACCTGGTGAAGACAGACAATCTGATTTCCAGATTTAACACATTATACTCAACAAGATTGAAAATTGCTTTCAACAAAAATCACAAGATACATGCACACACACACAAACAGGAAGGTATGACCCATTGAAACAAAAAAGCACACACAGAAATTGTTCCTGAAAATGAACTGATGGAAAATCAACTAAACAAAGACATTAAAACAACTGTCTTAAGATACTCAAATAACTAAAGGAAAATATGTAGAAAGTTAAAAAAAAAAGATATATGAACAAAATGAAAATATCAATAAAGTAATAGAAAACCTAAAGAAAGAAATTTTGAAGCTGTAAAATACAATTACTGATATAAAAAAAATTCACTAGAATAATTTAAAGGCAGATTTGAGCAGGCAAAAGAATAGCAAACTTGAAGACAGGAAAATGAAAATCATCACGTCTGAGAAATAGTAAGAAAACTGTTTGAAGTGAACAAAGTCTAACGGACCTATGAGATACCACCAAGCAAACCAACATACACATTGTGGGAATCTGAGAAAGAGAAAAGAAAGAGATAAGGGCAGGAGGATATTTGAAGAAACAATGACTGAAAACTCCCCATATTATGAGCTCAAAGTCCCAAACCAAGACATCTTGTAATCAGACTTTTGAAAAACAAAGAGATAATCTTGAAAACAGCAAGAGAGAAGCAATTCATCCTTTATAAGGGATTCTCAAGAAGATTATCAGCAGATTTCTCATCAGAACTTTGGAGACCAGAGAGCAGTGGACCAATATATTCAAAGTGCTAAAAGAAAAAGACCTTTCAACCAAGGATCCTATATTTGGCAGACTGACTTCAAAAGTAAGAAAGAAATTAAGACATTTCTAGATAAACAAAAGCTGATGGAGGTTGTTATGCCTTGACCTATCTTGCAAGAAATGCTCAAGGGATCCCTAAGCATTTGCAACGGCTGAATCTGTTTGATGTAACTATTTTGGAACTCTGGGATTTATTGGAGGCTTGTGACTTGCAAAGCCTTGGATGATCGATTGCAGTTAATTTTGGTCAATTTTAATTCTCAGCAAAGTTGCAGCCACCTGCCCTCACTCCCAGCCCCTGGCAGGCAGCTATGTATGAATTAACTGAGCAACCTGCATATAAAGTGAACAAAGTCTAACGGACTTCTTGTAGAAGACAGCGTAGGCAAAAAGACCCCTGTCTTACAAATAGTAGGAATCTGTGCTCTTATGCCAATTATGAGACAAAAACATAAAAAACATGGTGGCAGGGTAAAATAAAAAGACATTAGATAGTAACCCAAAACCATGTGAAGAAGCAAAAAACTCAATAAATTCAATACATAAGCACTATAACAATTAATATTGTAACAATAGTTTGTAACTACAATTTTTGTTTTCTAAATGATTTAAAAGAATAATGCATTTCAAAGAATCATTAGCTTGTGTTTTAAGATGCATAGTACATAAACAATTTTGTGATATCAACAATTAAAAGGGATGGGGACAGAGTTGATAAAAAAGCAGAGGTTTTGTATGTTATTGAAATTAAGCTGCTATGAATTTAGCTTAAAGTGTTATAACTTTAGGATAGCAAATGTAATCCTCATGGTAACCACAAAAAAATAGCCATAAAATACATACAAAAAGAAATGAAAAAGGAATATAAAGTTATCACTACCAAAAATTCATTAAAGACAAAAGAAGACAGAAATATAGAAAATGAGAAACAAAAAAGTTATAAGACATGTATAAAACAAATACCAAAATGACCTAAGTAAGTCCCTCTTTATTCGCAATTACTTTAAATGTAAATGGATTAAATTCTTCAATCAAAAGACAAATACTGGCAGGACAGATTTAAATAATGATCCAACTATATGCTTCCTATGATCCAAAGATACAAATAGACTTAAAGTGAAAGAATGAAAAAATACATTTTTTGCAAATAGTAACCAAAAGGGAATAAGGAGCAGCTATAGACAAAATAGACTTGAATTTTTTCTTTTATCTTTTTTTTTTTTTGAGTTGGAGTCTCACTTTGTCACCCAGACTTGAAATTTTAAATCAAAAAAGTTTACAAGAGACATGGAAAAATATTATATATTAATAAAAGTTTTGATACAGCCAGAAAATATAATTTACACACCTAATGACAGACCATTAAAATACATAGTTTTTATTTTGTTGAGATATTATTAATATATGATGTAAACTTACAAAACAAAAACTGACGAAACTAAAAGGAGAAATAGTTCTATGATAATCATTGGAAATTTTAATACCCCAGTCTCAAATGAGGAGAACAACCAGACTGAAAATAAATTTTAAAATAGAGGACTTAAATAACACTATAAACCAACTAGATGTAATGTACATGTACAGAGCACTCTACCCAACAACAAAAGCATGCACATTGTTCTCAAGAGCACATGGGACATTTTCCAGGACAGCTTATATGTTAGTCCACAAATTAAGTCTAAAAGGTAGATATCATACAGAATATTTTTTCTTACCAAAATGGAATAAAGTTAGAAATAATAACAAACATAAAACTGTAAAATTTACAAATTTATGAAAATTAAACAACATGCTTTTAAACAACCAGTGAGTCAAATATCAAATCACATTGAAAATTAGAAAATACTAACAATGAATGAAAATGAAAACATAACATACCAAAACTTATGAGTCACAGCAAAAGCAGTGCTAATGGGGAAATGTATAACTCTAAGTGTTTACATAAAAAACAAGAAGGTTCTCAAGTTAACTGCCTAGATTTACAATTTAAGAAAGTAAAAAAATAAGAAAAAACTAAGCACAAAGATAGAAGAAAGAAAGAAATAATAAAAATTGAAGCCAGAGATGAATGAAATAGAGAATAGAAAAACAGCAGAAAAATATGAAAATGAAGTTGGTTCTTTGAAAGGATCAGCAAAATTGACAAGTTGACAAGTTGTTAGCAAGACAGAATAATTTTGAAAAAGAGAAGTCTCAATTTCTAAAGTCAGAAAAGAAAATGGTGACATTAGTACCATTTCTATAGAAATAAAAAGCCAGACAAAAATACTGCAAGAAAAGAAAACTACAGACCAATGTCCCTCATGAATACTCATGAAAAAATCCTCAACAAAATTGTAGCAAATTGAATTTAGTAGCATATCAAAAGGATTATACATCATGGCCAAGTGAAGTTTATTCGTGAAATGCAAGGATTGTTCAACATATAAAGATTAATCAATGTAATAGTTACACTAATAGAATGAAGGGGACAAATATACAAAAACATCTCAGTGGATGCAGAAAAAGCATTCAACAAAATTCAACACCCATTTACAATAAAAACACACTACAAACTAGGAATAGAAGGAAATTACCTCAACAGAATAAAAGCCACATATGAAAACACCATACACAATGGTAAAAAAACAAAAATTTATCCTTTAATATCAGGAATAGTCAAGGATGATCACTTTCACCACTTTTATTCAACATAACACTTGAAGTTCTAATGAAGAAATTAGTCAGGAAAAAGAAATAAAGGCATTCAAGTTGAAAAGGAAGAAGTAAAATAATCTCTGTTCACAGATAATATGAATACACACACACACACACACACACACACACACACACACACACACTTCAATAGTTTAAGGGTACAAGTGGTTTTGGATAAATGGATAAATTGTATAGTGGTGAAGTTTGGGCTTTTCGTATGCCCATCATCTAAATTGTACCTCACTGGTAATTTTTCCTGTCTCACTCCAGTCCTACCCTCCTCCTTTCTGAGTCTCCATTGTCTATTATACTACTCTGTATCCCTTTGCAGACCCATAGCTTAGCTCTCATTTATAAGTGAGAACATACGGTATTTGGTTTTCCATTCCTAAGTTTACACACTTAACATGATGGCCTCCATTATTAAGAACTCAAAAAGCAATAGATGTTGGCATGGATCTGGTGAAGAGAATTTTTATACATTAATTTATATGCTTATAGATTAATACAATCTCTCTGGAGAACAGTATGAAATGATTTTATATGTAGAAACCCTAGATTCCAGAGGAAAAAAGAAACCATTAAGAACCAATAAATGAATTCTGCAAAGTCACAGGATACAAAGTCAATACACAAATATCAACTGTATTTCTATACATTAGTAATGAACAATCTGCAAGAAAATTACAAAAACAATTACATTTACAGTAGTAGCAAAAAGAATAAAATATTTAGTAATTAACTTATCCATGGAGGTGAAAAAACTAGTACAATGAAAGCTACAAATCATTCCTGAAAAAAATTTAAAAGACTTAAATAAATGGGAATACATACCATTTTCATGAATTGAAAGACCTAATAGTGTTACAATGTCAGTACTACCTAAAGCAATCTAGAAATTTAGTGCAACCCTTATCAACATTTCAAAGATGTTTTCTGCAGAAATTTTTTTTTTATCCAAAAATTCATATGGAATTTTAAGGAACCCCAAATAGCCCAAATAAATTTGAATAAGAACAATACTGAAGAACTCATAATTGCCGACTCCCAAACTCCATATAAAGCTACAATAATTAAAACAGTGGTATTGGCATAAAGACAGACATATACACCAATAAAATAGAATAAAGAGCTTCATGGTATTGGATTTGGCCGTGATTTTTCAGATATGACAGCAAAGACAAAGACAACTAAAGTCAAAAACTAGAGAACTCCACAAAACCTAATAAAAACAAAACAATCAACCTGTTTCAAACATGGGGAAATGATTAGCCAGGCATGGTGGTACGCGTAGTACTAGCTACTCAGGAAGCTGAGACAGGAGGATCACTTGAGTCCAGGAGATCGAGGCTGCAGTGAACAGTGATCATGCCCCTGCACTCCAGCC
>CAUYQG010027767.1:0-51039 GCA_963574415.1 Tarsius wallacei | reverse complement strand
ACCTGCTGGGCTCCGGCGATCCTTCTGCCTCAGCCTTCCAAGTAGCTGGAACTACAGGTGCGTGCTACCACACCCGGCTAATTTTTGATTTATTGTAGAGATGAGGTCTCGCCAAGTTGCCCAGGCGGGTCTCGAACCCGCGGGCTCAGGCAATCCACTCACCTCGGCCTCCCAAAGCGCTGGGATTACAAGCTGAGCCACCGAGCCCGGCAGTTGTCTTTTTTTAAAAAACATTTGTATTTCATGTATCATGGTCTAAATGCAAAGCTCTTTCTCTAATCATTATCCTTGCTATGTAAACTCTGATTAAATAGAACTACATAACTTTAAATTAATGGCTGAATGGTACCCAGTGCAAGACCCTGACATTTTTCTCCAAAGGTTAGCAGAGTAGGAAAACTTTTTTTAACGCAATAACTATGAATATAAACAAAAGGAAAATTTAAATACCGTGAATTTAGGAGCAAGTTATCTGGCATAATGTTCCAGCTTTGCCATTTCTCAGTGCTACCCACCAACGCTCTGTGATCTTCAGTAACACACTGAACCTTTCTGAACCTCAGTGACTCATTTTCATTGTCTTTTATGAAAGTACCTATGTCACATTATAATTTTTTTCTTAAGTCCTACCTTGTTGTTTGAGAAGCGCAACACTGCTGACTCACTCATCATACTTCTTTGAGCCACCTAGTTGCCTTAGTAGGCCCAGTAACTTACACAAGGCAAGCTATTTACAGAGACCCATATTCCCCTCTTGACTGCAGAACCACCCATAGATTCTCAGTTCTCTCAAGAAAGGAACAGAGCTAGTTAGTGGGAGAAAGTGTTGAGGGAACAGAATGTTACCATTCATTTCTCTTTCACGTTGATCACTGCTATCTATTTCCTAATACATCTTATCCTGAGCATCAAACAGGCAGAAAACTGAGCAAAGTCAATAAATTTAAGCAGAGTAGCAAATATACTCACACTATAACACAAATGTGGAAAAAGTATATATCTTTTTCATTTTCTTTTTTTTAACCTTATTTTATTATAAAGATGTGGGATACAAGTCAGGATTAGATACATAAGTAATCTATGTGCAGGTGAAGTTTGGGCCTCCAACTGGTCTTCACTTCCCCTGGTTTAGGACCAGATACACTTTTGTGTTATGTGCCCCACCCTTCCTCTGCTGGCAGCGTCCTGAGACTGCCAATCTCTCCCTTGTGGTATTGTGATAAATGTTCAGGTCCAATTTATGAGTTAGAACATGTGGACTGTTCTTATCTTCCTCAAACGTCCCCAAATCTTGAACGGTAGAGGAAAAAGACTACATTTAATATGCCCAGTCTGGAAACACTAGCCTGATGCAATAATTTAAATTATGCTTTCAGGCAAAACACTCAATCTCTCAGATTTCACGTCTCCTTTCATAGTGTAGGTTTATGGTTTTTGCGACCTCAGAAAGAAACAGTGAAGTAAATCTTGAATCTATGCTCTGTCCTCTAATCCTTTTGGTTTCCATGGTGATGTTCTTTGCTCTCCAGGATGCTACTCAGCTAGCTGGAATAAAGCTAGCAGCTTGTATAATTCCCGGTTCATATTTTCTCATCTTGGTTAGGATCTGATAGTCTAATCCTGAAGAGCTTTTCCTACTGCATTCTGGACCCCAGGCCTCACTTTAACTCCCATGCAGTCTGATCTTCAGCAATTCTGAGTGAATTAACATTTTTGCATGCCTGTAACCCATTTTTAGTCCACTAGTGTGCTGAAGTATACAGCTCTATGCTAATAGAATATGTGAAAAAGCTTTCAAACCTATTGCTATATTGTAAAATCTGGTTTGAATGTATTTTAATCTCATTGTAACAATGCATTCTTACTCTCATGCCCACCTCATCCCCTTGGATAAATGGATGACATCAATTGGCTAAGGAAAATGTCCTATAGGGAAAAGGCAAAAGTGAAAAACATATTAATGTTTTATTTAAAAATATAAAAATAATCGGGCCACCTGAAATAAATGCAACACATTTCTCCTCTCTTTTCCACATTACTCATTCACTCAAGAAAGTGGAAAGGTGAGATGCTAAATGAAAGAAGACAAATAGCAACAATAAGGTGGGGCTGTCAAGTGATTGCATCAAACTGGCAAAGAAAATAAGTCATTCAAAGCTCTATAATTTTTACTGTAAAATCTAATCCAATTTCTCCATATTCTAAAATTGTTTTTTTCAAATTATTTATAAAAATCAGTGATTTCTAAATTAGTACTCATCAACTGCAGCTCAAAGAGAATTCTGCTGGCTAGATTTTCTAGAAGACAGGATAGTGGCCTTGATGAGAACCACCTTAATTGCCTGGTCTCTTTTTATCAACCTTACCTAACCATTTCATTTCTTCCTATGCTGTGCCATTACTAGTTGTAGAGATTATGAGAGCAAATTTTTAAATATAATTTTCTTTGTCTACTGATCATGATATGTGCTATATTTTCTTTTCCTGAATGAATTAAGACTGTGGAATTACAGAATGCTACTGAACGTATCCTTTATTATTTTTTATTGTCTCAATATTTCCTCTCATTTGCCTTCTCAGGAGGTCTTAGAAGTATGTTTTTTTCAATGTCTTTTTAAAGATATTATCAATATATGTTTTTTAAGTGAAAAAATATATATTATGATTTCTTTTCCATATGTACATTTAAGCTGCTGTTTGTTTGTTTTCCTTAAGAAGAGCATTAACTTCTGGAGAGTCAGGTAATACATGTCCTAAACCGTATCCCTACTCATCCTAAGCCCCTTGCATCTAACCATTCTTGCAGAAGTCTCACTGCTACAGTTTCAATCCCATGGCTATTATTGTAAAGAGTGAATCAATGAGTGTGAAGCCTTTTAAAATGGGTATATTAGTTCACTGTGGCTGCTGTAACAAATTACCACAGGCAAGGTGGCTTATACAACATAAATTTATTGTCTCATAATCATGGAGGCCAAACATTCAGGATCAAGATGTCACAAGTGCATTCCTTCTGAAGACCAGGAGAGGAAATCTGTCCCTTGCCTTTCTCCCAGTTCTAATGGTTTGCTGGCACTTTTTTTCATTCTATGGCTTGTACACTTTTGCCTTCACCTTCACATGTTGTTCTCCATGTGTGTGTCTTTCTGTGTCCAAATTTTCCCTTTTTGTGAGGACAATAATAACAGTAAGTCTACCTCAATAACCTCGTCAAGCTCGTTATATCTGCAACAACCCTATTTCAAAATAAGGTCACATTTTGGGGTGTGAGTGGTAGGGCTTCAACACACACATTTTGTAGGAATATAATTCAATCCACAGATCTGGGTATCCAAGACGACATACATTTGAATGATTTAGACAGTCTCCTCAAAGATTATTTTCAGAAAGAGTTATTGGCAGCAGATTCTCTTGCATCTAAGCACCTATGGTATCACAATATGTAACTTAATTCATAAAAGTGAAGGTGGAGTTTCATTTTCAAAATAATATCAGATTTCTTCCTCAAGTTCCTCCTGGCTAAGAGACTGGGTTCTAATAGTTACACAATTGTTCTCTTTTTGTCTAAATTGTTTCTAAGTTGCTGTGGTCTGAATGTATTCACCCAATATACACTTGTTGAAATCCTAAGCACTAAGTGATGGTATTAGAAAGTGAGGCTGTTGGGAGTTATTAGGTCATGAGGGCAAAGCCCTCGTGAATAAGATTGTGACCTTATGAAAAGTTTCTAGAGAGCCACCAACCCCCTCTGCTATGTAAAAACATGGTGCAGTAAGAAGATGACTATACCTTGGTCTTGCATGTTCCAGCCTTCAGAACTGTGAGAAATACATTTACATTATTTATATGCTTAGTTTATGAAATTTTGTTATAGCAGCCCAAATAGACAAAGATATAGGCCAAAAATCATCTTGAGAGATGTTGATTTCATTGTGTATAGACTTGAACTGTCCCCAGAGGTCTTCTTGTGTCCAAAGTAACCAGTTACCCTGGCCAAAGGGAAGGTGATTCTCAGGAGAATAAGCCTGAGCTAGGTCATATGAGACCCAGGAGAGCAGTTCCCAGCACAAAGCTTGGAATAGAGAGGGCTGATTAACTTGCTTTGTAGCAGTGTTAAGGTCAGTACAAAAATCTAAGCTCCCAATACCTAGTCAATTTCTCCATCCTAGCAAGTGTCTGAATTTTTTTCTCACTTTTTCAGCTAAGTAAAGTTGCAAAGTAATGGATATCACTGTGGACCATGTCAATGAATTTTACTGTTCACTACTGATTATTTTAAAATATCACAAAATAAGCAATCTGAGACCAGGCGTGGTGGTTCATGTCTACAATCCCAGCATTTTGGGAGGTGGAGATGAGAGAATTGCCTGAGCCCAGGGGTTGAAGACCAGCCTGGGCAACTTGGTGAGACCTCCTCTCTACAACAAATCAAGAAATTAGTCAGCATGGGATGTATGCCTCTCGTTCCAGCTACTTGGAAGGCTAGGAGGAAGGATTGCCTGAGTCTAGCAGGTCGAGGTTATGATGGCCATGATCATGCCACTGTACTCCAGCCTGGGTGACAGAGACTCTGACTCAAAAAGAAAAACATAAAAGAAAAAGAAATAAGCTACCTAAAAGTCTTAATCCCATCCATTGAGATTCTTTAAATCAATATATATATGTATGTGTGGGTATATATATACATTTTTCTTTCTTAGAAACGCCTATACCACTTACAATAAGCCTAATTACAAAGCATCTATTTAAACTCAAAAAGTCAAGTGTGTAGTGCCAGCATCCAGGATTATGTAACATCTCCCTCACAATGTAGTTTGGGCCTTCACTCATGGGTAAGTTTGATTTTAGAGTTTTTTAAGGGTAAGAACCACATATTATTTATCAAGGTTATTAAAGCCTGAAACATGCTAAACCCTTGTAAAAACTAGCTTAAAACTTAATAAACTAATAGAAAATGATGAATGAATGTATAAATGAATAATGTGGTTATAATGTGGTTGTTCTTGATTTCAATACCAAGATGGTAATCAAACTATATTTCTTAAACTTTTCATTCAATATCAACATTACTTCAGAGGAAATATATATGACTACACCTAGTTGAAGAAAGTGAATTTTAGAAAGAAAGACACAGAAGATTAACACAGGCATGATAGGTAAGTATCCAGCTATTTCCATACCTTGGATGTATCCTGAGAAATCACCTCCTTGCCCAGCTTCACCTTTAGTTAATGCAGTTTGCCCTCTATGCATACAGATTTGGTGCTGATGGTTGTGAGCAAGGTTTTGCATTCTGATTCATTTCTTTTGTATCAGAAGTCCTCAAGGATAGTGACATGGCCTTCTCTTCTTTCTGTTGTCTCCATGGTTACAAGAACTCAGCACCTCATATCTGAGATGTGCTGTTGACTGGAACTTAATTCCAAGGTTTTCTCCTGTGAGTAAAGCTTTGGTCAATTAACATGAATCCAGAGCTGCACATTCTGTCTGGCAGATTTCAGCAAATATTTTATTTGATTTCTTGATTGATTTCTGAGCTCTGTCAATAATTCTGCAATTATGAAGCTAGAGGCTTTGCTCCCTTTAAAAAGGACAAATCCTATGTAATGATGACTCGAGACTGCAGTAGCTGTAGTAAGCAATTGTTGGTATGTTCTAATTTAAGTATAAGTATCCTGTTCTCCCAATAACTTGATTGCTAGAAAATCCCTTCATGCAAGTTTAAATATTCACCTAAACTCTCTCAGAGGAGAATGCAAATACTTGGAAATTCTATAGGTAAAATTCCAACCCAATGGAAAGGACACTGTTTAATGGCAAATATTGGGTTGCTCATCACAGAAGGATCAGGCACCTGATGACTACCATGAAGAACAGGGTGTCTGGAGGGAGCAAAGGCGTCCAAAAATGGAATAGGTGTGAAGGAAAGACTGGCCAGTGATTTGAGGGAAAAGGTATTACACATGTACCTATTTGACATGTTTCCTCAAATGGAACCTAGAAACTGATAGTTCCTAACATGCTAGCAAATGACAGAAGGAGCAGTCATTTTAACATCTAAAATAGCTTTACAAAGAGTTCTCAACGTTTTTCTTTCATTACCAAAATGAAGAGTAATTTTTTCACAAAACGTATTATAATATTTAACCAAATTATATAATTTTCATATGCTTCTCAAAACAGAGAATATACAAGTACAGCAGAAAGGAGAAATGGGTTCATTGCTCCTCTTAGGCCTGCTGTCCCATCTCTGTTTGACCTACCCTGATTTTCTCCCCCAGTGTTCTTGGATAAGAAGCAAGGCAAAATGAATCCAGCCTGCAAAGTAACTACGGCCGTGATATATAATGGATCTCAAGCATTTCCAAATGTCATCCTTCAGTGAGAGCAGAGGAAATATGGCCTATTAATAACAAGATTAAACTAAAACTGAATTTTTCATCTTCAGTGCCAACTTACCTGAAATCTTTAACTAGCAACTAAAGTTAGGCTATTTTACTTATACTGCCTCCCAACCTTACTTTGATATCTGGCCCTGCACTAAAGGTGTGTTTTTTCTAGTGCCTATATATGGTGATTTTTGTTGTGTTTTTGTTTTCACTTTTGGAGGCCATGAGGTATGATCAAGATCTTGCTCAGCCTCAATCACTATTTCCTGATCATCACTTCCTGACACCTCAAATGCAGGAAATATTATCTGAAATAGCATCTCTTTCCCTTCCTTGTTTCTTTCATCTAAACCCTCTCGTGTATACTCCTCATTCAGGCAGACCATGCCACCTGCTTATAGATTTCATGTACATGCCAAGTTCTCCCATCATCCTGGAAGAATTCTGCACTCAGACAAACAACCATTCAACTCCCTGGTCTCTCAGTTCTTCAATGGCCTTGTATCCAATGACATGTATCTCTACTCCACTTCAATTGCTCTTTCCCCTGGCCTCACTTCAGTCATTTTCCTTACCTCTAACCACTCGAATTCCAAAATATCTTGCTTTCTGATCATGAAACTTTCAGTGTCAGCTTTTTAAAAAAAATTATTTGCTTTATAATCTCTAGTATTCTACTTTTTTTCCCATGTAGGAGTCACACACTGAATACTGCTGGAACAAACAAACAAACAAGCATGATTATAAAAGGAAGAGGAAAATGCCAAAGGCCTGATTACAATAACATCTTTTCCTATATTGAATAGAAACCTCTGGATCTTGTGGTGTTTCTGGTCCTGAGTTGTTGCGCTGTGCCAGATGAAAGCTCAGCTTCGTGCCTCCCGATGTCATTACAAAAGACCTTGATACCCCAAAATGGGTGTGGGTGGAGGACAAGGGGCACAGGGAGAAGCAAGAAGATGTTTATTATCATTAATAACACTATAGTAGAAATTTTATTTGAGACATAAAAATAATCTTCAAAATAATGGCCTTTTACTAATGAGGAGTTCAAAAGTTATATATGGTAAGAGGAAACTCTCTTTAATTTTTCCTTACTTGTTATCATTTTCTTCCCAGAGAATTCAAGACACACAAATACTTTCTCTGGACCAGCTGATGAAGGGGTAATTCCAACAAATGGAGGTTATCTGAAATGATGACTGTAGTAGTAGAAATAGACTTGTACTTGTCCAGAAGATTCCCTTACTGAATTACATCTTAGGGAGTAATTCTGGGCTTGCTTTTAGTTTAGCTCTATGTGGTCTTCGTTGGTTGGGCTTATGGTCAATATGCACAATATTTTATCCTGAATCTCTTCCCGTCATTTCAGGGAAAAAAAAAATCCATCTATCTAAAACTCTTGAGATGATTGAAGAATTAAAAATAAAACAAGGTCACTTCTAGTGTGAAGCCTTTCTTGAGTTTTCTTTCTCCATCTGTCTACAAAATGTTCTTCATAAATCTGCTATAGTCTTTAAACAACGCTGCAGTGACACCATAATGGTGTCACTATTCTCTTAAAAAACTGTTAAGTTACTTTCTCCAGGAGAGTAGCCATGTCTTATCTCTAGAATACAATAACTCAAAGCACAGTCGTGCCCTATTAGTGTTTATAAACATCTGTATGAGTGAATGACTAGGGTTATAACACTATGAGCTACAGTTAATTAATTCAATGAATATTTATGAAGCATCCATCACATGCCATTTATTCTAGGTTCTGGAAATATATCAGTGAACAAAGCAAGTAACAATGCCTTTCCCAAGGAGCTTATAATTTTTGCATCCTAGAAGAGAGACAAAGTATGCTAACCATGGAAGAGTATCAATCAGATGTTCCTTCAAAGCGAGCCTATTGAAAGGATCTGCCACAGTGAGTCGCTATATCCATGGACTGCTCTCACTCAACAAAGGAACAGAGTGGGGATGAGAGATGGGCCATTTCAGCCCACAGGGGGACTTTAATGATTCATCCCGAAAGCTTCTCACAGGACACCTGGCCAAGACTTTCTCAAAGCTAACATTGTAGTCTGAGGCCCTTTCTACCCAATTCCGCTCCCTGCCTTCTTACCTTCTTCAGATGTCAGACTTGTATTATGGTTGGAAGGATCTCCATATCAATTCCACTCCCTCCCTCCCTCTTTATTTTAGAGGCGTATTCCCCTCAAAAGTCTCTTGCACTTCTAACTCCCTTTTGGAGTCTGCTTGCTAGAGACACTGCACTGATATAAAAGGGTAGCAAAGATTGTTTTCACTTAGATCATTTAATTATGAAATTGTCTTTCATACTTATATGATTGCCTGCCATGTGCTTGCTACTGCTTTTCCTTCACTCTAGGGTTTTAGGAAGTCCATGAAGTGAGAGAAAACAATTCTCTGTATAATGCAAATAACAATTATGCAGATGCATGTCAGAAAACACCACCATTAGCATTCCAGACAATGAAGTGCTAAAGCTGGCTAGAGCCAATTCTGTGCAACTTTTCCAGACCCTGCATTCAATGTCATTATGTTGTTAGTTGGAAATCAGCCATGATGGTGGAGGAGTTTACAATACATAAATTGGTAAAATATTATAAATCAGGATTGATTTTTTTCTTAGATGTGTGTATGTGTTTGTTTTATCAGACACCTAGTTTACAACTGCATCATTGCTTCCAGACCTTATTGCATATCCCTGACCAACAGTCCAAGGATACGATATGTGTCTTTTCAAGGTAAAACAAAAATAAACCAAGCAAAACTTTGCAGAATTTTCTTCAAAATAAACACAAGCTAATTCTAGGTTAAAAAGAAAAGTTTAATACTTTCTCCATTAGTTTCCACTTTAACCCCTCATGTCTTTCATTCCCATGTTTCTTCCTCTTTTTCACCCTCTTTGCCTCTGTACCATCCTTCCAGGGTACCCCTCTCTGGAAGCAGCCCACTATAATTTTGGTCCCTTTATTTTGCATTACTAGGAAGCTTCATTGTGTTATTCTGAGAATATGTTGTCCACAGAGAATGCTTTTGATTCTTTACAATTAAACACATTCCATTGTTTCCTGTTTTGCACATTGAATTACACAGTTGTGAAATACATAAACATCATTGTTGCTAAATACTCAAAATATATCATTTATGACATCTGTGTGATTAATGAATATTAAATAACTGGCATTCGTTATTCTTTAAAGTTTATTTTGTGTGATTTCTTATGTCTTATATTTTGATGTTTCATATTATTCCCAGGCTGTACTTGATATCTTCTTTCTTTACAGTCTTTAGCTACCATAAAATGTATTCTGGTTAGCCACTGTGGAAATGTTTTGCTTGTTTTTTTTGTTTGTTTGTTTGTTTGTTTTGGTCTGGCTTGGTTTGGTTCTTTTTGGGTTTGTTTTGTTTTATATTTTAAAAATAAACATCTTATGTGTCTTTGCCAAGCCATATTTAATATTCTGTGTTTCTAATTTTAAAAATGGAAGGAATGATATAAAAAGGCAATACACTTAAACCATGAACTTCATAAATTCATTTATATGACTGCACTTTCAGCAAGATATCTGTCAACTTTTTCAGAAGAACAAAATCACTCATTCCTTATTTTTATTGGTACTGAGAAAATGTTAACAATATTGAGAACACATTTTTCACATGTTCTTTGACATAGTCTAATATTTTTGAGTATGCTCATTGAAAAGAAGCCAAACACAGACTGAAATAAACAAAAAGTAAATGTGTTGTTCGTGTGACTTTGCTCTCTTGTTCACACATGGACAGGTGACCTCATTAACTGTGGTCATTCTTCTCACTGAGCACAAAAATGCCTACAATCCTCTTCACAACTGGTATTTGCTATAAGTTAAAAATGCCGACCGTTGAAGAAGGAGAGAGACTGCCGACTCCTGGCTTTGCCTCACCACTTCAGCACCTGGCAGGGGCTGTGTGCAGAGGGATTACAGAGGCAAGTTCCCACAGAAGAGGACAAGAGAGGCTCCCCACACCATCCTGAAGGCGGAGTAGGAAAGTGTTCTGACTTGCTCCCAAGGAACAACAGACCTGATCTCTGTGACTGGCAGATCAACTACTCAGGGACTGATCATGGCCCAGGGAGAATATCCTGAGAGCACAAACTTCAGAGGGACCTGACTACTGCTGAGTTCCAGCCGCCCCACCCGCTACTCTGATCCAGCTGTGGGACAAAGTGTGTGGCCAGAAAAGGATGAGGAAGTGCTCCAAAGACATCAGTGGTGAGTCAGGGGTTGACCCAAATGCCCTCCTCCCCAGCAATCTTCTGAAAGTCAGACCCACACAGCTGGGCCAGGACTGAGAGGGACAAACCCAGGCGGAGCTTGAACGTGGACATCCGTTGCAATAGGAGAACTCCATTCCAGGATAGGCCTGGCTGGGGCACCCTGGTGAGAGTACATACCTAGGGAAGAGACAATCCCATACCTCCCCACAAGTGATCTCCCTGACCATAGGAGAGTGGGAGGGAAGGACTGCAGCTCCACCCACCTCCACTGCCCCTCCTCCTTCCCTGCTTCCTTCCCTGAGGAAAGAGTGAAAAAGGTGGATCTGCAGGAGAGACCTGATTAGAGGAACAATTACATAGCCTAAAACAAGAGAGCAGGGTTTTTTGTTGTTGTTGTTGTTTTTAATTTTCAATTATTTTTTAATTTTTAAGATTTGTTTCGACTATTTGTTTGTTAGTTCATCTATTTCAAAAATATTTTTCCTTTATGCATGAAGATGTATGTGAGGGTTTGATCTGCATCCCCCACAAATTTTTTTCTTTTCTTTTTCTAATTCTTTCTTCTTTTATTTGTCATTTTCTGTTTATCTGTATATGTGAATGATTGAGTGTTCATCTTTTGATTTTGTTGGTGGTGGTGGTTTTTGCTCTTTTGTTCTTCTGGGTTTTTTAATTTTCATTTTTTATAGTTTAAGGTTGTGTCAATATATGTGTGAGGGTTTGACCTGAATCCCTTTTATTTTTTTAATTTTATTTTCCTCCAGTCTTTCTGTTTTTCTTCTCTATTCACTTTGTGTTAGGCATGTGTGTGTGTTTAGTTTTCTTGGGGGTTTTTTGGTTATTTGTTTTGTTTCACTTTGTTGTTATTCCAATTTGTTTTGGGGTATGTGTGTATGTGTTCAGTTGTTTTTGCATTGGTTTCTGATTTGCATTGTCATATAGAGTGATGGTGAGGAGTGGGGCTCAGGGACCACACACCACATTAAGTGAACATTTTAATTTGCAAGTAGTTTCTGATTCCTAGCACACAAAAGAAGGCAGGGGTTGCAATCTTAACATCATACAAAACAACCTTTAAGCTATCCAAAATTTACAAAATTAACAAGAAACAGCAAGCATCCCATCCACCATCCTATTTCAAAACAGAACAAATCCCAGATCAGGGAAGAATAGAGGACTGAGAAAAATCAGAAGGAAAAACTTCTCCCACTGTCACTGAATAACAGAACTAAAGAGAAAAACAAGAGATCTGTCACAAATGAGGTAAAACCAAAGGAAGGCATCAGGCAATTTCAAATGTACCAAAGACAAAACACCTGAAAAATCAGACCTTGGTGCCCAAACAATGGAAGTCACCAATGACTGTCCCCAGAATATGACAGGGATTAAGGAATGGAGGGAAAGAATGAATAAGACTCAAGAAAGACAAGATGCAAGACTGAAAGAAATTGTAGCAGAGATTCTGGCAATAGAAAATTTCATCCAGGAAAATAATAACAAGATGACAAGCATGGAAAGCAGAATTAATCTAGCTGAAGAAAGAATCTCAGAACTTAAAGACCAGAACATAGAATTAACCTGATCTGCAAAAAAACATAGAAAGAAAACTCAGAAAGAAAGAACAACACCTACAAGAAATGTGCAATTATATCAAGAGGCCGAACCTATGCCTGATTGGTATCCCAGAAGAAGAAAGGGAAATAGAGAACAACTTGGAGCAAGTATTCCAGGAGGCAATCCAAGAAAACTTTCCCTATCTCACCAGAGGTGTGACCAGTCAAGCACAAGAGATACAGAGGATGCCCACAAGACATCAAATGAGAAGACCAACCCCTAGACACATAATAATTTGCCTACACAAAGTAGGCACAAAAGAAAAATTCTAAAGGCAGCAAGAGAGAAAGGTCGGGCTACCTACCAGAGAAAACCAATCAGAATAGCAGCAGACCTATCGACAGAAATGCTACAAGCAAGAAGGGACTGGAGTCCTATATTCAAAATCCTCAAAGAAAAACTACTTAAACCAAGAATTTCCTATCCAGCCAAGCTCAGCTTCATCAGTGATGGAGAATTAAAATCCTTCAAAGACATCCTATCCCTAAGAATTCATGCAGCCTCCAGACCCGCTCTACAGAGGACACTTAAAAGGTATTAAGCACAGAAGAAAAAAAGAATCACCACACACTTCCCAAGAGAATAGCAGAGCCAGAATCAACAGAGAAGACAGTGCAACAAGAAACTTAAAAAAAACACACATACATTAACCCCAAAGCCAAAAGAAAACAAGCAATGAAAAAACTTTATAAGAATTTCATGACAGGGAGAAACAATCACATTTCAATATTAGCCTGAATGGGAATGAACTAAATGCACCACTGAAAAGACACAGATTGACAAACTGGATAAGAAACCAGGACCCAATTATTTGCCACATCTCACCACAAGGGACACACACAGACTAAAAGTTAAAGGATGGAAAACAAGTTTCCAGGCAAATGGATCACAAAAGGAGGCAGGGGTTGCAATCTTAACATCATACAAAACAACCTTTAAGCTATTCAAAATTTTAAAACATGCAAAAGGTCATTACATAATGATAAAAGTTTCAATCCATCAACAAGAAATATCCATCCTAAACATATATGCACCCAACACAGGACACCAGCAATTGTAAAGCAACTACTAAATAAAACTAAAAAAAGATATTGACGCTAACACTATCATAGCATGGGACTTGAATACCCCACTAACAGCCCCAGAGAGATCATCAAGACAAAAATCAACAAGGAGATCCAGAACCTAAACTTGACCCAACTAAATGGACTTAATAGATACCTACAGATTATTCCACCCAACAACCACAGAATATACATTCTAATCATGACCACATGGAACATACTCCAAGATTGATCATATCCTTGGCCATAAAACAAGTATAAACAAATTCCATAAGGTTGAAATCTTGCCATGCACATTCTCAGACCACAGTGGAATAAAAATAAATATCAACACCAACAACATTTCCCCAAAGCCCAGGAGGACATGGACACTAAATAGCATGATACTGAACAACTATGTCAACATTGAAATCAAGGCAGAAATTAAAAGATTCCTGGAAATAAATGAAAATGAAGAATCATTTTCCAAACTTCTGGGATGCCATGAAATCAGTTCTAAGAGGGGAATTTATACCTCTACGAGCACACATCAAGAAAATGAAAAGATCAGAAGTTGAGAGCCTAACAAATGACCTAAAGGAGCTGGAAAGAGAAGACCACCAAAACCCCAACTTTAGCAGAAGAATCCGAATCACAAAAATAAGAGTCCAAATACGGGACATAGAAGACAAAAGTATTATAGAAAACATCAACAAAACAAAAAGCTGGTTCTTTGAAAGAATTTACAAGATAGACAGACCCCTAGCCATAGTGACCAAGAAAAAGCCCAAATAAACACAACCAGAAATACAAAAGATAAAATCTCAACTGACCCTGAAGAAATACAAAAGATTATCAGAGATTACTATGTACACCTGTATGGAAACAAACTTGATAACCTAAATGAAATGAAGGACTTTCTGACATCACACAACCTCCCCAGGTTGAAACTAGAAGACATTGACACACTAAATAGACCCATAAAACCCAGGAAACTGACTCTTTCATAAGAAAACTACCTACAAAAAAAAGCCCTGGATCGGATGGCTTTCCAGCAGAATTCTAAAAAGCATACAAGGAGGTGGTGATACCAATCCTATTGAAAGTATTCCAGGCAATTGGGAAAGATGGAATTCTCCTCAAATCATTTTATGAAGCTAACATTACACTGATACCCAAACCGGGTAAAGTTCCAACAAAGAAAGAGAACTGCAGGTCAATATCCCTTATGAACATAGATGCAAAAATCCTCAACAAGATTCTAGCAAATCGGATCCAAAAACACATCTCAAAAATCATTCACCATGACCAAGTAGGCTTCATCCCCAGGATGCAGGGCTGGTTCAACATTCACAAAACCATAAATGTCATTAAATACATCAACAGATGTAAAAGCAAGAACCACATGATTATCTCATTAGATGCAGAAAAAGCTTTTGATGAAATCCAGCATCCCTTCTTGATAAAAACCCTCAAACATCTAGGTATAGAAGGAACATACCTCAAAATAGTAAGTGCCATCTATGACAAACCCACAGCTAGCATATTGCTAAATGATCAGAAACTACAATCATTTCCTCTGACAACTGGAACAAGACAAGGTGTCCACTCTCACCCCTCTTGTTCAATATTGTGTTGGAAGTCCTAGCCCAGGCAATTAGACAAGAGAAGGAAATCTAGGGTATCCAAATAGGAAAAGAGGTAGTCAAGTTATCCCTCTTTGCTAATAATATGATCCTATGCCTTGAAAATCCAAGAGAATTCATCAAAACCCTCCTTGTACTGATAAAGGACTTTGGGAAGGTCTCAGGGTACAAAATAAATGTGCAGAAGACAGTTGCATTTCTCTACACGAACAGCAAGCAGGCAGAGACCCAAATAAAAAGCACAATCCCACTCACAATAGCCACCAAAAAAATGAAATACCTCGGCATCTTCCTAACCAGAGAAGTGAAGAGACTTTTACAATGAGAACTACAAAACATTGCTCAAAGAAATCCAAGAAGACACAAACAAATGGAAAAATATCCCATGCTCATGGATAGGAAGAATCATCATTGTTAAGATGTCCATCCTTCCAAAGGCAATCTACAGATTCAATGCAATACCCATTAAGTTACCAACATCATTCTTCTCAGACCTGGAAATGACAATACAGAAATTTATATGGAAACATAAATGACCACAAATAGCCAAAACAATCCTTAGCAAAAGAAACAAAGCAGGAGGTATCATACCTCCATACTTCAAACTTTACTATAAGGCTACAGTAGTCAAAATAGCTTGGTATTGGTACAAGAACAGGCACAAAGACCAATGAAACAGAATAGAGATTCCAGAAGCAAAGCAATTTCTCCACCAACTCATCTTGACAAACTCTCCAACAACAACCACTGGGGAGAGGAGAACCTATTCAGTAAATGGTGTTGGGAAAACTGGCTGACCACATGCAGAAGATTGAAACAGGACCCCTACCTATCACCATACACAAAAATTAACTCTAAATGGATCAAAGACCTAAACGTAAAACCTCAAACTACAAGAATCTTAGAAAGCACAGGAGACACCCTTATGGAAATTGAACCAATTCCTATTTAGAACCCTAAAGGCCAATACCTTAAGAAATCAGATAGACAAGTGGGACCTCATCAAATTAATGAGCTTCTGCAAAGCAAAAGAAACCATCAAGAGAGCAGGGAGACGGCCCACAGAATGGGAAAAAATATTTGCCAACTGTATATCTGACAAAGGCCTAACATCTAGGATCTACAAGGGACTCAAATGCACCGAAGGGAAAAAAACAAACAGCCCCTTTAAAAAGTGGGCAAAAGACATGAATAGATACTTCTCAAAGGAAGATATATGGGCAGCCAGCAGACACGTGAAAAAGTGCTCAGCCTCACTCATCATCAGAGAAATGCAAATCAAAACCACACTGAGATACCACCTAACCCCTGTAATAATGGCCATCATTAATAAAACAAACAACAACAGATGCTGGCAAGGATATGGAGAAAAAGGAACACTACTACACTGCTGGTGGGAATGCAAACTAGTACAACCTCTTTGGAAGACAGTGTGGAGATTTCTGAAAGAACTAGAAATTGACCTTCCATATGACCCAGCAATTCCCCTATTGGGAATATATCCAGAGGAACTCAAATTATTCTACAAAAAAAGATACCTGCACACGTATGTTTGTTGCAGTTCTATTCACAATAGCAAAAACATGGAACCAACCGTGTTGCCCATCGAAACTGGACTGGATTTAAAAAATGTGGTACATATACACAATGGAATATTATGCAACCATAAAGAAGGACAAATATATGGGCTTTGCAGTAACTTGGATGGATTTGGAGTCGATCATACTCATTGATTTATCACAGAAACAAAGAACAGAGTTCCATATGTTCTCACTCATAAGCTAAACTTGAGCAATTATAATGCTGTAAGAAAGCGATTGGCAGTAGTGGGAAACTGTCAGTGGGGGGATTGGCAGTTGAGGGAAACTGCTAGGAGAGGGAGGGGCATACCTCATCAACAAGGATGCCTGCATGATCAATGTCTATATACCTAACCCTGAATTGTACCCCACATCTTTATAATAATTAAATAAATAAATAAATAAATAATTGGCTAGGTACCAGTTCAATCAACTACATACAGACTATATTGAGTTTTAGGTGTGACCCTATCACTAAGATACAACTAATGATGTGTGACCAGAAGTGATATACTAAATGTTCTAAAAAAAAAAAAAAAGCAGCTTGCCCCTGGATATGATCATGATGAGACAGCTTTAAACACATAAATGAGGGTTACATCCACTGCAGAGTTCCTGAATCTCTGAAAGACCTCATGGAGCACAGCAACCTATCTCTTTGAACTTCCTGTTTGGGCTGTTAAGGGAGAGAGAAATAAACTTGTATCTTACTGAGAAAAGTTTATGGTGTCTTTCTTACAGCAGCTTAAATTATACTGTAATAAGTATCCTTAGATCCTATAAAATCCACTTGTAGATTCTACCCAACACATTGGCCATTTATTCTTTTGCTACTTGCTGCGATCATTCTTTTCTCACTGTACCATAGATTTCCTTCATCTTAGTCGCCCCCTTATTCTTATTGATAATGATAAGTACATTGCCTCTAAGGCCTTGTCTTCAGCACATAGTCTATAACCACAGATATTCTTCAATTGCATCTAGACATCCAATCTATGAGTACTGCTAATTTCTGTCTATCAGATCTTCTGGTTGTCACTAACTGCCTTACCTAGATAAGATCCCAAGTTCATCTCTAAAATTACTCCTTTATAGGTACTTTTACTCAACAAAGCTGAAATCATGATGAATCCCAACAGCCCACATCCTGCACTCATGCAGCTGGATGTTACTGGAAAAAAGCGTAAGACCACAAGACTACACTTATGCTCTTTCATATCATTTTTTCTTCAATCTTCCTAAACTCTATGCCACAATCTTAGATGAAAACATTTCTTCTAAGTTCATGTTTTAAAGAAAAGAAACAAACAGACCTCATATCATTCTACCTTTGAAGTTACCAGTCTGTTCATGTCTGTTGCCAAATGTTATCTCTTGCTTACTACTAATAAAGTGTGTCTGCATCCATCAAAGACCAACCCCATTCCTGTGCTTAGGGTCCCACCCCATCTTATAGTCTCGGGCCTTCCTCCTGGTGATTATCATCAATTTCTTCCCCTCTGCTGCACCTTATCCACTGGAAAATAAGCTCACTATTTTATCACCAACTTAAACTTCTCTAGACGTATTCCCCCAAATACTTCCCTTTGGTTCACTCTTCTATCTCTACGAAATTTACAGGAAAATATGTCTATGTTCACTGTGCCTACTGCCTTACTTCAGATTTTCTTCTCAATCCACTCAAATTGTCTTCTTTTTCTACATCTCCATTGAACTGGGCTAATCACTGTCACAGATAACAACTATGTTGCCAAATCAAATAGCTTCTTTTTTTTTATTTTTTATTTTTGCTTTTTCCCAGCAACTTTCTAATCAGTAAACTTTCCCTTCTTTTCGACACTTTTTCTTTGATTCTGTGTATTATTTTCTTGGTTTTGCTTTTATCTCATTGACTACTTTTTTTTTCAACTCCTTTGCTGTTGTCTCCTCCTAAACTCATCTTCTAGATGTTGATGTACTCATATTGTGGCCTGGGCCATCATTTTTCCTAATTCTTCAGGAATTTTGTCTTTTCTTTCACTGCTATATCCCCAATGACTAAAACAGTGCTTGTCATATAGTAGGACCTCAATAAACATTTTTTTTTTTTTAGTTTGTGGGTCTCACTCTGTCAACCAGGCTGGAGTGCAGTGTCACACTCATGTCCACCACAGCCATTACCTGCTGTTCCCAGGCAATCCTTCCGCCTCAGTCTTCCAAGTAGCTGGAACTGAAGACACGCACCACCACACCTGGCTAATTTCTTAATTTATTGTAGAGATGAGGTCTCGCCAATTTGCCCAGGCTTGTCTCAAACCCACAGGCTCAGGTAATCCTCTCACCTTGGCCTTGGCCTCCCAAAGTGCTGAGATTTTAGGCATAAGCCACCGCGCTCGGCCAATAAACATTTTTTTTTTTTTTTTTTGAGTTGGAGTCTCACTCTGTCACCCAGACTGGAGTGCAGTGGCCGCTCCCGGTCACCGCAGGTTCACCGCAGCCTCGACCTGTCGGGCTTCGGCGATCTTTCCGCCTCAGCCTTCCGAGTAGCTGGAACTACAGGCGCGCGCTACCACACCCTGCTATCAATAAACATTTTTAAGTGAATTGATACATTACCCAGCTTCTTAGAAAAAAATGACAGCAAGCAGTGCCCCTCTTTTTTGCGCTATACATACGTTTTTGAAATTTTTCTGGACTTTGGTGTATTTATGTCTTCTTCACATGTTGGAGTCTAAAAATTGCTCCCTGGGTAGAATGACTCAGCAATTATCTTTATATGAACATGATATAATTATACACAGAAAAAAATAAGCTTAATGAACTACTGGATTACTGGATTTTACATACATAGACTAAAAAAATGGAGTATTAAACAATTACCATGTGGATTTGCTTCAACTAGATAACTAACATAGATAACTCGATTTTTAACCTCATTTTCCTTAGCACAGCTGTTTATTTATTTATTAACTTGAATTATAGAACCAATAATTCTAATTGTAAGGTTTCTCTGAAAGAACTAGAGTTCTAGTTTCCATTTTACTGTATTATGTTCCACCCTTTCCATCTTTACAAAATGGAGAAAGCACTTTGTAGTGTGCTGTGAAATCTGGAATGAAAGATCTGGAAGTACATGGCATTATGAGTACAGTGTTTTTAAAGTGGCCTAAGCCATTTGCACAGGAAAATAACACATTCTAATCCACTTAAGGGCCTTTGTAATCAGTCTGGTCTCCAAACCTTAATCCACATCATTATGCCTAGGTAGTGAAGCATAGAGGGTTTTAGGTTCCTACAATTACTGGCTGATAAGGTACACTGACTATCAAAAGACACATCAGGCAATGATATTCTAAAGAAAACACTTACAGTCTGTGACCACAAGACAAAAGAGAGGATTTGGCTGGGTGTATGCTGAAATAGCACATCTCCTTGTACAATCTGGTCTGAATTTGTCTGAAGTATCCACAAGACCAAGTTACCAGGTAAGGGTTGGCAGTCACCATCCTCTCTGGTCAGGCATTACTGATGCCTCCAGAAACTGAGTATTCCTAGATGTTGTCCACATACCTAGTAAGGTCATTTTTCTCATATTTATAACCCCAAAATAACTGTGTCAAATAATATATGTCTAAAGCCTCTCTTTGGTTTTTAGCATCCATACTTGTGTTCTAACTAATTAAAAAATAAAACCCCACTGATGATGTCCTTCCACAAGTGGTATGTTGTTTAGTATCTGATGACTGAGCTGGGATCTGGCTCAGCAACTTCACAGTAATAGTCCCACCTGCATGTATCTGGAGTATAAGGCACACAATGAAACAAACTCAGTTCTGTGTGTCTTCCCATTTACTGGACTTTCCATCTAAAATATATGCCATGATCCTCCTTTATAAAGTGCAAACCAGGTCAGCATGAAAACTTCATATATAGCTATTCTATTGTGGGTCTATAAGATTATCTCCTTGCAAAGATATCTATCAGGAGCAACATGAGATTTACTGGGTTTCCTGAACTTTGTGTTTTATTTTTGAAAAATAATTTGTGGCCGGACACAGTGGCTCAAGTCTGTAATCCCTGCTCTTTGAGAGGCCAAGGTGAGAGGATTGCCTGAGCTCAGGAGTTCGAGACCAGCCTGGGCAACTTGGTGAGACCTCATCTCTACAATAAATAAATAAAAAATTAACTGTGTGTCATGGTATATGCCTTTAGTTCCAGCAGCTACTTGGAAGGCTGAGGCGGAAAGATCTCCTGAGCCCAGCAAGTCAAGGATGTGGTAGTCATGAGTGTGCTACTGCACTCCAGCCTGGGCAACAGAGTGAGACTCTGACTCAAAAAAAAGAAAAATAATTTGTTATAGTCTAATCTGCATGAGATCAGTATAGACCTCTGGCTAATTTTTCAAAAAAACAAAAAATAAATATTTGAAAGTATTCATTAAAACTTTATTTGGTAGTCAAATATAGCCATTCAACATTTATTAGCTGGTTGTTATCCCTTATATGTTCATGGAATGTTACTCAATATTTAACTTCTCGACTTTACTAAAGTTATTATTAAATTCCTCCATGTCTTGGAGTCTGAAGAAAAAACAAACAAATTCTGGACGATAATATTTTGTTTTAATCGAAATTTATAAGGCCTTGTGAATTGTTTCATTGATTTGGTATCCCTTATAATTCAAAGTTTCTGTTTCTGAAGTTTGCAGTTTCTCCATATTGTCCATCTTTTAAGTGTTTTCTTATTAAAATAAGTACACAAATAAGATTGCAGGTAAATTAATATTGTTAATTATAAAATGGCTGCCATTGGTTACCACAGGTCTGGAAATGCCACTTTTGGGGAGGCACACAATTTTTAACTTAAATCATTTTGTCTTATATATTTGAATGCAATGTTTTACAACATGATTTGACTTTTTATTAAGTCAAATTCACTTCCCTCCTTTCCACACATGCATGCACTCACACACGTAATACTGTTAAAGATTTTGATGCTACAAAAGCTGTTTAAGTATAGTCACCTAAGATATTCAGGTACTCAGGATTGTGGGGATGAGGGGATTCAAGTTGAAAGAGTGTGAGAGACACAAAAAAAGCATTTTTGTTTTGTTTTGTTTTGTGGATTTTAGTTTGTGTTGTTTAAATCCTCTCAGCAAAGGTTCCAGCATGGTGAAGGTGAATTTGATAGTTTTTCTGGTCTTTGCCTAAACTTCCTAAGAGCTGAGAGCCCACATACAAGGGATTTTTCAACCATTAAAACTTCCTATCCTACTCTTGGGCATCTCATTCATGTAAGAGAAGTGCACTCTTACATTTAGGGATGTAAATGGGTAGTGAGATTGGGTATATTATATTCGACTCCACTTTTAGGGGACATCTTTCTACCCCACCAGTCTTTTCAGAGCTTTTGCACATACCTATACTTTTCCATAGTTGTAGGGAGCTTCTCTAGAGACAAAGTTAAATGGGCAGTGCCACTTACTCCAGACTTCCTATTTCTTATTATTATCGAAATGTTTGCTTACTACTGAAAAATTCATAATTGCATCCCAGCAGCTGTGAGGAAGTTTTATGCAGTGAGGCTCCTTCTCCTCCTCTTGATAATGTACATTTCAAGGGACCTTATGGAGCCAATGGCAGAAGTTTCCTGTAACATGGTAGCTGGTAAATGAAATGTATTTGATTGGCCCAGGCTTCGGGTAGCTCTCACAGCACACCATGTGGGAATGAGACACCACAGTTTAATAACTGGCCTGCAAAACACCACTACTCTGTCCCGAGTAAGTGTCTTTAGGAGCAGAGATAATTTACAGAGAGAAGCCACAGATAGAGCATAGGTGGTGCAAACTCTTCCTTCTAGATACCTGTAATTATATTCAGCTAAAGCTGATTGGGCTGGAGTTGTTGCTGCAGTCAAAATAGATGGCAGAATGACACAATAATAAGAGGAGGTTTGGCCAAAAATGGGGGGATGAACTAGGAGATGGTTATTAAAAATTTGATCAATGCAAGTCATGATAAGAAAATACTGT
Organism: Tarsius wallacei; assembly: GCA_963574415.1. Lineage (NCBI taxonomy): Eukaryota > Metazoa > Chordata > Mammalia > Primates > Tarsiidae > Tarsius > Tarsius wallacei. The sequence continues at coordinate 28,478 of CAUYQG010027767.1, read as the reverse complement.
AACTTATTTCCAAATTTATATTTTCTTATTTCTATACCAACTCCTTTCGTGTGTTTCACTGTATCTTAGCATAAATTCATACATGCATCCAAAGAAGTGTGAGAGTGCTACATGCTGATGTTCTGCTTCCTGGCAGTTTACATTTTTATAAGAAATTTCTAGATGCAGTTGCTTAACTGCAATGAGTGACTCTCATGGTAAAACTTTCACAAACACAGGAAGCTGATAAAAGACACATTTGACAGGTCAGAGTCTTATGCTATCTCTCATATCACATCATGTAGGAATGGAACACCTGAGTTTGGTAGTAGGCTTTGGAAAAGTCACTACCATGTCCCAGGTGAGTCCATTTGGAGCAGAGAGGACTTGCAGAAGGCACAGATGTAGCAGACACATTCTTGTAGACAGAAGTGGTTACACACAATGAGGCTACCATTGCCATTATACCAAAATGTCAATCAATAAAACACAGATCTTTAGCAAGAACTTAGAGTCAAGTGAGGGATAGTCATGGGGAAAGAACATGGTTGATTGAGTGTCTTCAGTTAGGTCCAGCTGGATAGTCATGGAAAGACAGTGTGATGACTTATTCTTTGGAACATGTGACTGGGAGGTTATTGAGTCTATTGAGTCAGTATAATCCTACTGTAGAGTCACAGCATACCTTTGGGAATGGCCAAGGTATAGTTCTGGTGACCAAGTTGGTGTACAATAGCCATGTTAATGATCACCTTAGTGGTTACTGCACTGAACTTGGTCAACCCTAGGCCTTCTGATCTCTGAGAAACCACTGTACATTTAAGAAAGAAAAAAATACCATCAACTTAATGAACAGCACCAATGAGCTACTTTTATAGACTAGAATTTTGACTGTAGTGGGGTGTTGCTGGTGAAGTACTAACATTTGAATGAGCAAATACATGAATGTGTCCAGAACACTCTTATTAACAAAGTTTTCCATTTATAACTATAATGTGAGATGGAATTGTTATGTTACGCTATTATAGAGTTCCCTTCCAAGCTTATTTTTGTCTCCAGCATTATTGCGATTTCAATTTATAGTGCATTTAGCATAAATGATTATATTGTAAAGGAAACTACACTTTTTAGCTATTGTCCTATGCTTAATTATCCTTTAACTAGGCTGGAAAACATAATAATATTATTAGTGCAATTAAAAAGACATTAAATGGAATGTTTAAGACCTTTGCATTTAAATATGTAGCATATTTTTTTGTTTGTTTGTTTGTTTTTTTTTTTTGAGTTGGAGTCTCACTCTGTCGCCCAGACTGGAGTGCAGTGGCCGCTCCCGGCCACCACAGCCTCGACCTGCTGGGCTCCAGCGATCCTTCCGCCTCAGCCTTCCAAGTAGCTGGAACTACAGGCGCGCACTACCACGTCCGGCTAATTTTTTTTTTTTTGATTTATTGTAGAGATGAGGTCTCGCCAAGCTGCCCAGGCGGGTCTCGAACCCGTGGGCTCAGGCAATCCATTCACCTCAGCCTCCCAAAGCGTGGGATTACAGGCTGAGCCACTGAGCCCAGTGTGGATTTTCATGTATATTCCTTTGTTCTACAATTTTTTGTATTTCTTATACATAGAAGTTAGCTCTAGATGCTTGGTTAGATTCAGGTTTAGGTTTTTTGTTTTCTTGCAAAATTCCTTCATTAATGATGTTGAATGCATGCAATGTCTGTTTTTCGTTCTATAATGATTAGTGGATTCAGAGGGTTACTGCTTCACCTCTATTTTAAATTTCTCCACCAACTTTTTGTGTAAAGATTTCATCCATTAAGGATTGTTTCCCAAATCAATTAGTTTATTGAAGTTACACAATAGTATTTTTCTAATCTTTCTATTAACTGGAATTCTGTAGTGTTTTCCCTCATAAACCGGGACTATTTGTTAATCCTGAAATACAAAATTAGTAACACCAAAGATAAGATAAATGGTTAATTTCTTCCTTCTAGTTACCAATTTTTATCTTTATAATTTATTTATTTTTTGACTTGGGGTCTCACTCTGTCGCCCAGGCTGGAGTGCAGTGGCACATTCACTGTCACCGCAGCCTCAACCTGCTGGGCTCAGGCCTTCCAAGTAGTTTGAACTACAGGTGTGTGCCACCACACCTGGCTAATTTTTTGTTTTATTGTAGAGATGAGGTCTTGCCGAGTTGCCTAGGCTGGTCTCAAACCCCTGGGCTCAGGCAATCCTCTCTCCTTGGCCTCCCAAAGTGCTTGGATCACAGGCATGAGCCACCGTACCCAGCTAATGTCTAGCATTATATTTATTAATTTTTACCAAGTTAGAAATGTTTATTTTGCTAAGACATACAAACAGAATTAATACAACAGTCTACACATTCTGTGATTTCTCAGCATTTTGTTTTGTTTTGTTTTGTTTTTGAGTTGGAGTCTCACTGTCGCCCAGACTGGAGTGCAGTGGCCACTCCCGGCCACCGCAGCCTCGACCTGCTGGGCTCCAGTGATCCTTCTGCCTCAGCCTTCCGAGTAGCCGGAACTACAGGCACGTGCTACCACGCCCGGCTAATTTTTTTGATTTATTGTAGAGATGAGGTTTCGCCTGCCCAGACGGGTCTCAAACCCACAGGCTCAGGCAATCCACTCACCTCAGCCTCCCAAGGCGCGGGATTACAGGCTGAGCCACCGAGCCCGGCTATTTTCTCAGCATTTAATCATCAGCAGTTTCCGTGAGATGCTGTTGCCCTTTATAGTTCAGAGAAAGTTCAGGTGCCTTCTGTGAAAGCCCAGTTTTTCTTCCTTTCTGCCCACAAGATCAATTTGCCTTTTCAGAAGTCTTGCCAGATGTTTTATTTGTTTGCCTCTCAATGTTGCTGCTTTATTTGGTAGATTTCATTTTCTAGTTGCACAATAGTTCTTTCAGTCTCATAATTCTTACTGACCAGGGATATCCAGTTTGACTCCATTTCTCTCAATTTAGACCCAGCTGTGAGTTGCATGTTCTTTTGCTGCCAGTTTAAATCTTGAATATGTTTTCTTAACTTCTGAAGTTCTTTCTCTGCATGTTCAATCATATGCACTAGAATTTCATTATATACTTCCCAGGCATTATATCCATGCTGTGACATTAGTTCTAGATTCTCAATCGGAACTGCTTGATGTTCTAAGTGGGCCATAGAATTGTTTACACATTCTTGCCATGCAGTAATGTCATTTTTCTGACCTGAGGAATGGGCTGCAAGCTCATATCATTTCATACTGAGCAATGCAATCAGTTGTTGAGCAGCCAGTCTTTCAAATTCATTTCTCATTATGTCAGTTTCAAAAGCAGAATAGTCCGGGGCTGTCTAGTAGCTCAGGCAGTTCTTAGTAGGTTGGTATCTGCGAGTTTCCTCCTCTACCAGCACTGCAGCCGCTTCACACACACCAGGGGCTTCATTCATGTCCTTGATCAAAATAAGGCAGCGCATCCACCACTACCTCTCCGGCCACCAGACCTGTACCTACCATGCTGAGGACCTTAGGACTGCCTCGGCATTATTTTTAAATGGTAGAAATGGAAACTAATTGCCATAAGTCTATAAGACTTCAGTGTAGCTTAACTAAGTTGCTTCTCTCAGTAAGTGATATTATCATTCATCGATCCAGAAAGCTAGGAGTCATCCTTGATAACGCCCTCTCCCATCTCTCATATCCATAAATCTTGCTGATTTTTGGCTCTTCAATATCCCTGAAGCCTGTCTCTTTTTTTGGTAACCACTGCCTTTACTTAGGTCACCATTATCTTTTGCCGGGACTACTATAGTAACTTTAGTAAGTCTGTGTCTCTGCATTTTTCTTTTTGAGTTGGAGTCTCACTCCATCACCCAGGGTGGAGTGCAGTGACACACTCATGGCCAACCCAGCTTCAGCCTGCTGGGCTCCGGTGATCCTCCACCTCAGCCTTCCAAGTAGCCGGAACTACAGACTCGTGCTACCACGCCCAGGTAATTTTTGATGTATTGTAGAGACGAGGTATTGCCAAGTTGCCTGGGCTGGTCTTGAACCTACAGGCTCAGGCAATCCTTTCTCCTTGGCCTCCAAAGTGCTGTAATTACAGGCTGAGCCACCGAGCCCGACCTCTCTGCATCTTAAATAGTCTTTTCTACTACCTGAAGGTCTTTACACCTTCTACACAAGCATCTTTTAGAAGTTATTTTTTGGCATAGTGTCTTCACACAATAAGAAATATATACACCATGACCAAAGTACATGCATAAATTTATAGTGATTTTAAAAGTTTAGATGTTGACAAGGGTGCAAGACCATTCAATGGGAAAATAATAGCTTTTTTCAACAAATAGTTCTGGGACAACTGGATATCCACATGCAAAAGAAGGAACTCCTGTGGTACATGATATATAAAAATCAACTCAAAATGGACCAAAACAAAGTGCCTGTTTCTGGCTTCACACTGGAGGCTATACTTCCTAGCAAAAAAAAAAAAAAGTTAAAAAAAAAATGGATCAAAGACCTAAATATAAGAGCTGAAACTATGCAATGCTTAGAGGGAAACATAGGTGTACATTTTCATGACATTGGATTAGGCAATGATTTTCTTTTTTTTTTTTTTTGGTAGAAATGAGGTCTTGTTATGTTGCCCAGGTGGATCTCAAACTCCTGGGCTCAAGCAGTCCACTCACATTGCCCTCCCAAAGTGCTGGGATTGCAGGCGTGAGCCACCATGCCCAGTAGACAAAAGCACAAGCAGAAAGCACAAGCAAAAGCACAAGCAACCAAATTAAAAATAGAAAAATTGGATTTTATAAAATTAAAAAACATTTGTGCTTCAAAGAATACTATCAAGAAAGTGAAAAGAGCCAATGGGGTGCAGTGGCACATGCCTGTAGTCCCCGCTACTCAGAAGGCAGAGACAGGAGGATTACTTGAGCCCAGGAGTTCTAGTTCAGCCTGGACAATACAGCAAGCCACCATTTCTTTAAATAAAAAAAGGGGGAGAGAGAGCGAGCCAGACACGCTGGCTCATACCTGTTATCCCAGTGATTTGGGAGGCCAAGGGAGGAGGCCAGGGGTTCAAAACCAGCCTAGTTAACATAACAAGACCCTGTCTGGGCCAGTCGTGGTGGCTCATGTCTGTAATCCCAGCACTTTGGGAGATGGAGGTAAGATAATTGCCTGAGCCAATGGGTTCAAGACCAACCCAGGCAACTTGGTAAGACCTTGTCTCTACAATAAATCAAATTAGCCAGGTGTGGTGGCTCACGCCTGTGTTTCTAACTACTTGGAAGGCTAGCTTGCATCTTTGCCTCAGTTTCCTTGTCTGTAAAATAGAGATAAAAGTAATGCCTATCATTATGAGGCTTAAAAGAATTAATATATGTAAATCCCCTAGTACAGTGCTTGGCATATCGTAAGTGCCATCTAAGTATTAGCATTATATATAAAACTGAACCAAAGTCTCATGAAACGACTTTATTTATAGGGCCAAGGACTTCTGAACCTTTGCACTGCTAAAATAATTGCTAGTGTGTGTGATTCAGGGCACCTGTCACTACCCAGACGATTTAACCTTGCTGTGATACCAAGTGAGCTAATTGATGTAGCCCACATGATAGCTGCAGAGGTTGCAGATATTTTGATACTAAAACACTAGGATCCATTTCTTCAGTTTCTCTCTGAGTGAGTTTTGTTCTTTGGAAGGGGAGAAATTTTGGAAGATGCTACATTCCCTATTTCTGGTTTTGTCTGATTTTATGGGAAGGTGGTGTAAATGGATGGAATGATTTCTCATCCTTCTGCCATCCTTTGAGCCTACATTTTTATTTACTATTTTGGTAATGCTAAAGGAATGAAATATGATACGGACAGGTAAGAGACTATTTTGTATAATTTTATAGCTTTTGCAAACTAATCTTGTCTCTAAGACTAAAAAAGGAAAATTAAAAACAAGCTCATTGTCTTTGATTAAATGTTTCAGGAGTCTAAATCAGTGTTTTCTTTTTTTTCCTGAAATTAGAACGTTTAAAATGTATTGGATATAATATTCATTTGTCTTATTGTAAAAATGTGACTTTCACAACTAGAGTCACTTATGTCAAACCCTGACAAAATGCAGCTGGGGAAGGCCATGAGGGGAGGGCTCTCATACGCAAATTTACCTGATAACAGGAACGATCACAAGAAATGTTTCACCACCTTCCTCAGTTTACTACATGAGTCACACAAGGACAGCTAACCACTTATACAAGAGCACTTGCCTGATACACTGCCTCACAAACCCAGTCCAAAACTCCAGTGGCCTAACTGTAACTCCAGCATTACAAGTCCCGTCTACCAACTGGACTCTTACCAGTGAGAACTCCAGCTCCTATATTAGACACTGCCAGTGCCAGTGAACTTCCATTCAAAACAATTTGTGTAACCTCCTTTTTCCCCAGTAAAAACCCTAAACTTTTTTCTTTGTTCTCTAAATGTATTGGAGGCTACCCTGGTTTCTGTGTATTTTCTAGATTATTCTCAAATAAAACATTTTTTACTTAGAGATTTGTCTGTATGTAATTTTGCTTCAGGTTAACATTATTTTTGTTTGTTTTTTGTTTTTGTTTTTGAGTCAGAGTCTCACTCTGTCACTCAGGCTAGAGTGTAGTGCTCGCTCTTGGCCACCGCAGCCTCTACCTGCTAGGCTCAGGCGATCCTTCCGCCTCAGCCTTCCAAGTAGCTGGAACCACAGGCATGCGCCACCATGTCTGACTAATTTTCTGAGGGCTCACCATGTCGCCCAGGCTGATCTGGAACTCCTGAGTTCAGGCAATCCTCTCGCCTCCACCTCCCAAAGTGCTGGGATTATAAGTATGAGCCACCGTGCCCAGCTTAAGTTAACATTATTATAATAATGTGATGTGTAGTCACAAACAGGGCCTGTTATTGAGAGAATGTCTCAGATTCAAGGCCAGAAGAGCAAGAAGCTAGGGCCAACTGAATCAGACTAGGAGTAATTCCACTGTTTTTCCTCAGTGTATTCCCTTGTCTTTTTCTTATTCTCTGATTCTTTTATTTTAATTCCCTTTATCTCATATCATAGCCACTTTTTACTCGTGACTTCTATCAACTGTGAAAACTACAATGGAAGTGTGTTCTGTTCTGCCATGTACAAATATGAAGTGCTTGCCCCATAAGACTGGTTGCCCAATCCCGGCTGCAGTGATCCCATGTAGTAGTCCCTCTGCAGCAAGGACTTTGTAAACGACCTCTGTGCTGATGGCACCCAGGATCCTCTTCAGGGTCCTACCTTGCTCATGGTTGAGATTTGTGACTGTGATGCCAGAGTTGTTTTTAAAATGATAGTAACAAAAAGTGTTTGCATTATTTCTGCAGCTGGTATAAAGCGAATTACAGCATGGCTGAGAAGTTAGACTGGGGACGAGGAATGGGCTGCGACTTTGTCAGAAAGAGCTGTAAATTCTGGATTGATCAGCAGAGACAAAAGTAAGAATGCGTTTCCTCATGATGCCATTGGTTACAATATTTATTTCTGATCTTGTTCTTTACCTTAACCCTACAGTGTTAATTATTTTCAAAATATGGTCTGAGTAGTTCAATTTCAAACTGTATAGAAAGACATCTGTAGGAGCTTGATAATATTATAATAAGTAGCTGCAGTATTGTTTTTACTTTTATACTGAAGGAATCCATAGTGAAGGTGCCAGAGCCATGAACATTTTTGGTTAGATTATAATTCATAAATGCATATATTTCACAACCTTTTTTTTTTGAGTCGGAGTTTCACTTTGTCACCCAGGCTGGAGTGCAACCTGCTGGACTCTGGCCATCCTTTTATCTCAGCCTTCCAAGTAGCTGGAACAACAGGCATGTGCCACCACACACAGCTATTTTTTTTTTTTTTTTGACTTATTGTAGAAACGAGGTCTCGCCAAGTTGCCCAAGCTGGTCTTGAATCATGAGGCTCAGGTAATCCTCTCACCTCTGCCTCCCAAAGGGATTACAGGCATGAGCCACTGTGCCTAGCTTGTTTTGTAAACTTTTTGCAGCATATGCGATCATTTTTTGTTTTTGAGTAGGAGCCTCACTCTGTCACCCAGGCTGGAGTGCAGTGTCATGCTCATGGCTACTGCAGCCTAGACCTGCTGGGCTCAGTGATCCTTCTGCCTCGGCCTTCCAAATAGCTAGAACCACAGGCACACACCACCACGCCTGGCTAGTTTTTTTTATTTATTGTAGAGACGAGGTCTCACCAAGTTGCCCAGGCTGGTCTTGAACCCACGGGCTCAGGCAATCCTCTCGCCTCAGTCTCTCAAAGTGCTAGGATTACTAATACAAGATATTTTAATAGAAGAGAATGTACATGTAAACATGGTGCAAATGTTGATTCGATATCAAAAAAAAAGTTACTTTTGAATAGTGGTTCTCAAATCTGGATGCATATCATAATCACCTAGCAAGCTTATTATTATTATTTCTTTTTTAGAAAGCAAGATTTATTGAAAGGACAGAAAAACTCCCACAGTGGAAAGGGACCCAAGGGTGTTGCCCTAGCAAGCTTATTTTAAAAAATAGAGTAACTGCCGGACAGAGGCAGAGGTGCGAGGATTGCCTGAGCCCAGGGGTTCCAGATAGTCTGGGCAACTTGGCGAGACCTCGTCTCTAAAATAAATTTTAAAAATTAGCCAGGTGTGGTGGTGCACACCTATAGTTCTAGCTACTTGGAAGACTGAGTCAGAAGGATCTCCTGAACCTAGCAAGTCAAGGCTATGGTGGCTATGAGCGTGGCACTACCCTCCAGCCTGGGCAAAAGAGTGAGACTTCAACTCAAAAAAAAAACAACCAAAAACCAGAGTATCTAAATTGGGGATATAAGAGTGTGTGTGTGTGTGTGTGTACTCACACACACACATATACTGTCATTTTTTGGTAGCTGTGGAGGATTGCTTCCAGGAACCCCCACAGATACCAAAATCCACAGATGTCAAGTCCCTTATACAAAATAATGTACTGTTCATGTATAAACCCATGTATATCCTTCTATATACTTTAAATCACCTCTAGATTATTTATATTACTTAATACAATGTAAATGCTGTGGAAATAGTTGTTACACTGTATTGCTTAAGGAATAATGACAAAAAAACCCAAAGTGTACATGTTCAGTGCAGACATAACCATCTTTTTTTTTCTGAATATTTTAAATCTGAGGTTGGTTGAATCCATTGATGTGGAATCCACAAATACTGATGGACAGCTATATCTATCCGTCTCTCTCTTCAGCTGTCTCCATCTCTCTCTCTCTGCATATATATATGTTAAAAGAGTATGTGAGATCTCTGTATATTTTTTACAATGATCTCAAAATAAAAAGTTAAATATATAAACATATATGTAAATAACATATCTGTATCTCATATCCCTAATAGGTAACATCTTGCAAAACTGTGGCACAGTATCACAACCAGTCAGCTACAGAATATTTCTGTCACTGCAAATATCTCTTATGTTACCCTTTTATAGCTATACCCATTTCTCTCCCACCCCAGCTCCTTCTCAACTCCTGGAAGCCTCTAATCTGTTCGTTTCTGTAATTTTGTCATTTCAAAATGTTATATAAGTGAATTCATACTGTATGTAAACTTTTGGGAATGGCTTTTTTTACTCATCATAATTCTCTGGAGAGTCATCCAGGTTGTTGTATATGTCAGTCATTTCCACCTTAATATTCCGCAGTGTCAGTATACCACAGTTTGTTTAAGCTTTCACATGTTGAAGGACATCTGGATTGTTTTCAGTTTTTGACTATTATGAATAAAGTTGCTATAAACATTTGTGTACCATTTTTTACATGAACATATATCTTGATTTCTCCAGGATAAATGCCTAGGAGTGCAATTGCTGGCTCATTGGGTAGTTGAAGGTTTCATTTTGTAAGAAACTGCCAAACTATTTTTCAAAATGGCTATACCGTTTTACATTTGTACCAGCAATCTATACAAGTGACCTAGTTTCTCCACATGTTTGCTGGCATTTGGTATTGTCACAGTTTTTTATTTAATCTGTTCTGATAGGAGCATAGTGGTTTTTTGTTTTGTTTTGCTTTGAGAGACAGGGTTTTGCTTTGCCCCCAAGGTTGAAGTGCTGTGGCATAGTCATGGCTCACTATAGCCTCAAACTCCTGTGCTCAAGTGATCCTCCTGCCTTAACCTCCCAAGAAGATAAGACTAAAGGAGCATGCCACCACACTCAGCTAATTGTTAATTTTTTCAGTAACAAACTTTCACTATGTTGCCCAAACCAATCTTGAACTCCTAGCCTCAAGCAGTCCTCTCACCTTGGCCTCCCAAAGTGCTGAAATTAGGGGCATGAGCCACCTTGCCCTGCCCATAGTGGTATTTTATTGTAGTTGTAATTTCCCTAATGGCTAATGATATTGAACACCTTTCCTTTTTTTTTCTTTTTATCTTTTTGAGTTGGAGTCTCACCCTGTTGCCCAGGCTGGAGTACATTCACGCCCACTGCAGCGTTGATCTGCTGGGCTCAGGCAATCCTTCCACCTCAGCCTTCCAAGTAGCTGGAACCACAAGCATGTGGCACCATGCCTGGCTAGTTTTTTGATTTATTGTAGGTCTCACCATTTATTGTCACATATTTATTGTAGGTCTCGCCAAGTTGCTCAGGCTGATCTCAAACCCCTGGGCTCAAGCAATCCTCTTACCTCCACCTCCCAAAGTGCTGGGATTATAGGCGTGAGCCACCATGCCTGACTGAACATCTTTTCATGTGTTTACTATTTGTATATCTTCTTTGATGAATTGTCTCTTTATATTTAAGCCAATTTTCTAGTTGGATTATTTGTATTTTACTGTTCTAGAAATTAGTCTTTTGTCAGATTTGTGGTTTACAAATATTTTCTCCTACTCTGTAGCTTGTCTTTTTATCCTTTTAACAGGGTTTTTATAGGGCAAATGTTTTTAGTTTTCATGAAGTCCAAATTATCAATTTGTCCTTTTGTTAAGTATGTCTTTAATGTCAAGTCTAAGAACGCTCTTGTATTTTTCCTATATTTTTTCCAAAAGTTTTATATTTTTACAGTTTATATTTAAGTCTGTAATTCATTTTGAGTTAATTTTTGTTTAAGGTAGGATACTTAGATACAGGTTAATTTTTTTGTATGAGTGTGCAATTATACCAGCACCATTGATAAAATTATCTTTCCTCCATTGAATTGCTTTTGTATCTTTGCGAAAAACAATCAGTTGGGTATATTTTTGGTGGGTCTGTTTCTGGGTTCCCTGTTCTGTTTCACTGACCCATGTGTTTGTTGCTCCACCAGTAACACACAGTCCTCAATTACTGTACCTATGTAATGTCCTGAAAGTGAATAGACTGACATTCCACATTATTCTTTTTCAAAATTGTTTTGGCTGTTTTGATTCCTTTGCCTTCCCCTATAAATGTTATAATAATCTTATCTATATGTACCAAAAATCTTGCTGGGATTTTACATGGAATTGCATTAAACCTGTATATCAATTTGAGGAGAATTGACATCTTTACTATACTGAGTTTTCCAATCCATTGAACATAGGAGAAAATATTCCGTTTTTTTATTATTAAATATAATGTTAGCTGTAGATTTTTTGTAAATGTTCTTTATCAATTCCCATCTATTCCTCTTCTGAGAATTTTTGTCATGAATGGATATTGGCTTTTGACGAATGCTTTTTCTACTTTACTTGACATATGTAATCATGTGATTTTTCTTTTTTAGCCTGATAATATGGCACATATGGTAGATGCATAGCTTATAGTTAAATTTCTGTGTATTGCTGAATTCTGTGTACTAATATGTTATTGTGGCTTTTTGTGTCCACATTCATGAGGAATATTGAGCTGTAGTTTTCTCTTTTTTCACAATTTGACTTTTAAAATAGCTGTTGCTCTGAGAACAATTGTATTATATTAGTTAAACTTTGCCTTTTTAAAATCTGACACATTTTGAAAAACAAGTGTAAAAAATAAATAATAATCACCAAATAAGCAAAGAATGGGTTTCCTTATCACACTTAAATATTGGCTTGCTTCTAAATTATTATTTGTATATAGATAATGTATAACATCTGTTGTTTATAAATAAGTATATTTACTTGATATATATGTTATATATTGTATAAATTATATACCATTTATTTAATATAAACATGTCATATATTTTTATTTTTAAAGAAATATGTCACAGTATATAATGAAGTATATATTTATCCCATGCTTTATTTTCTTTCTTTGTTTTTTTTTTGAGTTGGAATCTCGCTCCATCGCCCAGGCTGGAGTGTAGTGGCACACTCACTGCACTCAAACCTCTGGGCTCAGGCAGTCTTCTGGCTTCCACCTCCCAAAGTGCTGGGGTTACAGGCATGAGTCACCGTGCCCTGCTAGGATCTGCCCATTTCTGATGAGGGTATTAAGGTCCCCAATATTAATAGTGGATTCATCTACTTCTCCTTGCAGTTTTATCAGATTTTGGCTCACATATTATGACACTTTGTAATTAGATGCATAGGCATGAAGGATTGTTTTCCTAGAGTACTGACCCTTTTATCATCTTGTGATTCCTCTTTTTGTCCCTGATAATTTTCCTTGAAAAGATAAGTAGTTTTCTTTTTTGTACTATCTTTTTCTGGTTTTTGTACCAGGGTAATACTATGTTTACAAAATAAACAGCCTGGGCAACAGCGTGAGACTCCAACTCAAAAAATAAAAAATGTTTGGTGGAATTCTCCAGTGAAACCATCTGGGCCTGGAGATTTATCCTTTGGGAGTTTTGAAATTGTGAATTATTATGAATTAAACTTTCTTACAGTTATAGCGATATTTATAGTATCTGTTTCATAGTGGATGAATTATAGTAATGTGCTTTTTGAGGAATTGGTCTATTTTGTCTTAAATTTTCAAATTTATATGTATAGGGTTTTTGTAGTGTTCCTTTATTATACTTTTGATGTCTGTAGGGTCTGTAGTGATAATCTCTTCAGTCCTGATATTGATCATTTGCATTTTCTCTTTGTTTCTTTCTAGAGATTTGACAGTTTTACTGATCTTCTTAAAGAATCAGCTTTTTGTTTCACTGATATCTTCCATTGTTTTTCTGTTTTCAAATTAATTGATTTCTGCTCCCTGTTACATCCTTTCTTCTGCTTGTTTTTGGTTTATTTTTTTCTTCTTTCTTTAGATTTTTGAGATTACCAATTTGAGACATTTCCTCTTTGTAATGTATGCATTCAATGCTGTAAATTTTCCTCTCAGCATTTCCTTAGTTTTATCCCACAAATTTCAATTTGTTGTATTTTTATTTCCATTTTGTTCAATGTATTTTTAAACAATTTACTTTGAGACTTCTTCAACCCATGGATTATTTAGGAGTGTGTTGTTTAATTTCCAATCATCTGGAAATTTTTATGTTATCTTTTTGTTGTTGAATTGTAGTTGGAGAATACATAATGTTGATTTGAATTATTTAAAATTTGTTCAGCTTTGTTTTATGGCCCAAGATATGGTCTATCTTGATGTATGTTCCATGAGTACTTGAAAAGAATATATATTCTGCTGTAGAATGTTGTATAACAACAACATCCTGTTGGTTGATGGTATGAAGTCCTTCTACATGTTTGCTGATTTCCTGCTTGGTTGGTCTATCAATTAATTATTGAGAGGATTTGCCACCTTATCAGTCTTTAAGTCCTGAAGTCTCTAGTGTGACTTCTTTCTATCCCTCAGAGATTTTTTATTATCCAGGGATTTTAGTTGTACTTAGAAGGAGGAATAGGAAAAAGTACATCTACTCCATCTTCTGGATATTAGAAGTGGACCACACACACACACACACACACACACACACACACACACACACACAGACCACACACACACACACACACACACACACACACACACACACACACACATACACATTTGAGTCAGAGTCTCAATCTGTCGCCCAGACTGGAGTGCAGTGGCATGCTCTCAGCCACTATAGCCGTTGGGTGCGCTGGGCTCAAGTGATCCTTCTGGGTTCAAACTGGACTCAAGTGATCGTTCCACCTCAGCAGCCTTCCAAGTAGCTAGAACTATAAGCATATGCCACCACGCCAGGCTAATTTTTTCATTTATTGTAGCGATGAGGTTTCACCATGTTGCCCAGGCTGGTCTCAAACCTGTGGACTCAGGCAATCCTCTTGCCTCTGCCTCCCATAGTGCTGGGATTATAGGTATGATCCACCATGCCCGGCAGGACTTACATTTTTATTTTCACATTATATATTTTTTTAATTTCCAGACAAGTGTGGTTGCTCATGCCTACAATCCTAGCACTTTGGGAGGCTGAGGCAGGAGTTCCAGACTAGCCTGGACAACACAGTGAGATCCTGTCTCTACAAAATATAAAGAAATTAGCCAGGCATGGAGGTGCATACCAGTAGTCTTAGTTACTCACGAGACTGAGGCAAGAGAATCACTTGAGCCCAGAAGTTCTAGGCTGCAGTCAGTTATGACTGCACCACTGCACTCCAGCCTGGGCAACAGAGCAAGACCCTGTCTCTGTTTAAAAAAAAAAATTCCAGGTAACTGTGATGCATTCAGACTATGGATTTTTACTTAGGAACGATTGCTTCAGAACAATAATAATGTTGGTGAATTATTCCATTTATTTGTCATTTTATGATCAATAGTACTGTCAAATAATAAATAATCTCATCATTCCAAAAAGAGCCCTCCAAAGTAAGAACTAAGTTCTTCATTTTACTGATAAAGTTAAAAGGTCAAGACAAGCGGCTTGTTCAGGGTCATATGGCTGACAAAGCACAGAGCTGGGACCTTAACTTCTCTGTCCAAGTCCAATACCTTGCCCATTAAGCCACAAGTACTTCTTGTGTTACAGAAGGTGCTTTTGTCATCTTTTCTCACCTGGATTAGGTCACAAAACCATTTAAGTCACCCATAGTTAATAAGGACTGCAACGTCTGACTTATAACCTTAATATAAAAAGAGCAGCTAATAGGCAGTGCCAGGAAGCACCTACAATCACTTTGAGGGACAGCTGGCTAATTCCAGCACTCCAACTTTATCTGCCAGTGTAGTGGTTCCTAAATTTTGATGCTCATTAAAGTCATCTGGAGAGCTTTACAAAAAAAAAACTCCTTATCCAGGTTGTACCACATACTAATTAAATCATGATGTCTGGGATGGGATCCAGGAACTGGTGTGTGGGATTTGTTTGTTTTGTGGGCCAGGTATGGTGGTTCACACCTGTAATCCCAGCACTTTGGGAGGCCAATGAAGGAGGATTGCTTGAGCCTAGGAGTTTGATACCAGCCTGGGCAACATAGCAAGAACCTGTCTCTACAAAAAATAAAAAAGAGGCCAGGCTTGGTGGCTCAGCCTGTAATCCCAGCACTTTGGGAGACCAAGACGAGTAGTGTTGTCTGAGCCTGCAAGTTTGAGACCAGCCCAGGCAACTTGGTGAGACCTCGTCTTTACAATAAATAAAAAATTAGCCTGGCATAATAGTGCACATCTGTAGTTCCGGGTACTTGGAAGGCTGAAGCGGAAGGATCACTGGAGCCCAGCAGGTCAACACTGGGGTGGCCATGAGTGTGCCGCTGCACTCCAGCCTGGGCAACGTAGTGAGACTCCAACTCAAATAAATAAGAAAAGAAAAGAAAATTAGGCTGGATTCAGTGGCTCATGCATATAATCCTAGCATTTTGGCAGGCCAAGGTGGAAAGATAGCTTGAGCCCAGGAGCTTAAGACCAGTCTAGGCAATAAAGCAAGACTTCATCTCTACAAAAACTCAGAAAATTAGCCAGGCATGGTGGTTCATGCCTCCAGCTACATGGGAGGCTGAGGCAGAAGGATCGCCTGAGCCCAGGAGATTGAGGATGCAATGAGCTGTGATCATGCCATTGTACTCCAGCCTGAGTGACAGGGAGACCCTGACTCAAAAAAATAAAAGTAAACTAAAAGAGAGATCCCCAGGTGATTTCAATGTGTAGCAAAGTTTGAGAACCACAGTTCCACTGTATTAAAGAAAGTATATAGCTAACATTGCAGCTGTAAGAGGTTTGAGTTTTTTTGTCGTTAACAACCGCAACCCTGTTTATTCCTCTTTTGATTCCAATTATAGGATCACCTAAGACCGAAAGCAGAAGGGGAGTTCCACTTCCCAATTCTTAAAAACTAAAATTGTGAGTCCCCTGAATTTTCTCCTCTCCTTTGAATCATAAGCCAAGGACCAGTTAGTAAAGTTTTTGGTTTTGAGGGCTGTTGCAGTCTCCGTCACAATGACTCACCTCTGCTTTTATACAACAGGGGACAAAACAAATGGGCATGACCATGTTCCAATAATACTTATTTTAAAAGGTTGTGGAAAAAACAAGCAACCAAAAAAAAAAAAATAGGTTGTGGGCAGGATTTGACCCAAGAGATGAGTTTGCTGACTCCTTTTATAAGCATTCAAATGACTACTTGTGAAGCTTTGAAGTTCAGAACTATTTCCAGGACAGAAGCCATCTTCTGGCCCACAGACCCACTCTGGCTATATTTCTGAGTTACATTAGAGAGTCCAGTGTGCTGCTTCTTGAGCACAGGGGCTGATGCTTAATTTCTGGGCTTCATCAACTCTTCTCTGTTGTTGAGAAACTAGTGTGAGAAGGGATTGATTGAGCAGAGGCAGAGCCATACTTATTTGAGTCACTTGAATCTATGCACATTCAAAGTAAGGTTCTTAGGCCGGGTGTGGTGGGTCAAGCCTATAATCCCAGCACTCTGGGAGGCCAAGGTGGGAGGATTACCTGAGCCCAGGGATTTGAGATCAGCCTGGGCAATTTGGTGAAACCTCATCTCTACGATAAATCAAAAAAATTAGCTGGGCATGGTAACACATGCCTATAGTTCCAGCTACTTGGAAGGCTGAGGCGGAAGAATCGCCTGCGCCCAACAGGTCGAAGCTGTGGTGACCGTGAGCGTGCCAATGCACTCCAGGTTGGGCAACAGAGTGAGACTCCAAATAGATAAATGAATAAACAAATAAGGTTTTTTTCTCTGTTTGAAGCAACTAAAACTGATATATTCCACTCCTCTGCCTAGCTCATTTGACATTGATATTAGCTCTAGAGCTGCACTGTCTAATATGGTACCACTAGCCCCTGGTGGCTTTTTAAATTTATATTTAAATCAATAAAAGTTAAATAAAATTTAACATCCAGTTCTTAGTTGACTAGCCACCTTTTAAGTGTTTGATAGCCATTCATGGTGGTACCATGTTGGACAGCATGGGTATAGGCCATTTCCATCATTGCAGACAGTTCTATTGGTTGCTGCAGCTCCAGAATTTATAAGTCATGAATCTTAAACGGCTCTAATTTTGGAATTTAAAAATCACCAATTTTTAACTTCTTTGTTTCTCTTAATTCAATTAGCCAAGACTCCTTTTTTATAATTTAACATAAATGTAATATACTATTTTGTTTTAGAGATAAAAGAAAATTAATTTCACATTATCAAGAAAGGGACTGAGAACTATTGGCTACATTCATTGACAACTTTATTATGAGAAGTTATAAAACTGCCTTATATGAAGATTTTATTAAAATGATGTGAAAAGGCTTGGTGTGGTGGCTCATGCCTGTAATCCCAGCACTTTGGGAGGTGCAGGCAAGAGGATTGCCTGAGCCCAGGGGTTCAAGATCAGCCTAGGCAACTTAGCAGGACCTCATCTCTACAATTTAAAAAAAATTAGCCAGGCATGGTGGCTCACGCCTATGGTTCCTGCTACTTGGAAACCTAAGGCAGAAGGATCACCTGAGCCCAGCAGGTGAGCATGCCACTGTACTCCAGCCTGGGCAACAGAGTGAGACTCTGACTCAAAAAAAACCCAAAACAAATAAAATGATGTAGACAGCGGAAATTACATTTATTGGGCAAGTTATGTGCTAGGCATTCAGTGCTCTATAGCTGAAGCTCAGGAAACAAGTAAATACCAAATAAGTGGCTGGTGCTGGCATTTGAATCCAAACCTATTTGATAACTTCAAAACCCTTGCTTTCCTGTTACACTGTACTGTTTCAAGTTTACTGAAACTATGGTATTTTGCATGTTTTATCTTAGGAAGCTGTAATTCCCTAAAGATGGATTACTGATATACTATGTTAATTTAAATAAGACAAGTATCAATCTTTCTTAAAATAAGAAATCTAATATCAACTTTTTTTCCTTAGCAAATATGTGGAAGAAGAGGAAAAATGCTAGTGATTCTACTATAATTTGGCAAACCAGTATTAATAGGATTTCTATTACTTAGGAATACTGAAATGTTATTTATAACACCACTGTTATGACATTAATATAATTGTATCAGTGTGATGACTGATCAGAATTACAGGTTTGTTTGAAGGTTATTTTTACAGGACAATGCAATAGATTCTGATATCTTCTGAGAATTTACAAAGTCCCTTTTTTTTCAAATTATACTAGTAAGGTTAGATTTAACAGAACAAGTTAGTAACAATTAGGAATATTCATACAGTCTTCATTTTGCACAGGAAAACAGCATTGTTTGTGAATATTTTCAATTAAACAAGTTGTCAAATAGGATTCCTCAAACTAGATTCTGGAATAGAAAAAATTTCACTCTTGTAGCTTCAGAGCAGAGGGGACGTCACCTCCGTCTCCTTCTGATATTCCATTTGTTAATTATGAAGATTTATATATTTAGGCCAAATCTGGAATTTCTTTAGTTGGCTCTATAGTGGACTTGCAGTCTCTTCTTTCAAGTTTGGTGCTTTTCTTTGTATGCAGGAGGCAGATGCTGAGCCCTTACTGTGACACGCTCAGAAGTAATCCATTGCAGTTAACTTGCAGACAGGACCAGAGAGCAGTTGCAGTATGTAATTTGCAGAAGTTTCCTAAACCTTTGCCACAAGAGTACCAGGTAATACTTCTCTTGAGCACAATTTTAGGAATCAACTTTTTAATTTTTATTTTTGTTCAGAGACAGGGTCTTGTTCTGTGGCCCAGGCTGGAGTGCAGTGGCATATCTTGATTCGCTGCAACCTTGAACTCCTGGGATCAAGCAATCTTCCCATCTCAGTCTCCCAAGTAGCTAGGACTTCAAGCATGTGCCACCATACCTGGCTATTTTTTTTAAGTTTTTTTTGTAGAGGTGGAGTCTTGCTGTGTTGCCCAGGTTGGCCTCAAAATCCTGGCCTCAATGGATCCTCTTGCCTCAGTCTCCCAAAGTACTGGGATCACAGGAGTAAGCCACCATACTCTTCCTAGGAATCAACTTTTTAAAAAATAGTCTTCATTTTGAATGAGAAGAGTGAATTCTGTTAAGTTTTTCAATTTATAAGGCCCCATTTTCCCCTAAATTTTAAAACACTAAATAATTCCTCCTTTTTTTTTTTTTTTTTTTTTGAGCTGGAGTCTCACTCCTTCACCCAGGCTGGAGTGCAGTGGCACACACGCTCACGGTCACCCCAGCGTCAACCTTCTGGGCTCCAGCAATCCTTCCTCCTCAGCCTTCTGAATAGCCAGAACTACAGATGCACACTACCATGCCCGGCTGGTTTTCTTTTTTTTTTTATTGTGGAGCCGAGGTCTTGCCAGGTTGCCCGGTCTGGTCTCGAACCCACGAGCTCAGGCAATCCACATGCCTCAGCCTTCCAAATTGCTGGGATTACAGGTTGAGCCACCGAGCCTGCCCCCCCCATTTCTTTATAACTAATGTGCTAATTGATAGCAGTTAGTTAGTGTCTAGCAATGCCTTGTAATATGGCAACAGGTAATTGGAATATTTTATCTGTTTTTAACTGTTTTATATTTTCTTTTTTTTTTTTTTGAGTTGGAGTCTCACTCTGTCACCCAGGTTGGAGTGCAGTGGCACACTCATGGCCACTGCAGTCGCTACCTGCTGGGCTTAGGCAATCCTTCCACCTCAGCCTCTCAAGTAGCTGGAACCACAGGCATGTGCCACCATGCCTCGCTAATTTTTTGATTTATTGTAGAGATGAGGTCTTGCCAAGTTGCCCAGGCTGGTCTCAAACTCATGGGCTCAGACAGTCCTTTCACCGTGGCCTCCCAAAGTGCTGGGATTATAGGCGTGAGCCACCATACCTGGTGTATACTTTTTTTTTTTCTTTTTGAGTTTGAGTTTCACTCTGTCACTCAGGCTAGAGTGCAGTGGCATGCTCATGGCCACCCCAGCATTGCCCTGCTGGGCTCCTGCAATCCTTCTGCCTCAACCTTCCAAGTAGCTGAAACTACAGGCATGTGCCACCACACCCAGCTAATTTTTGATTATTGTAGAGACAAGGTCTCGCCAAGTTGCCCAGGCTAGTCTCGAACCTGCGAGCTCAGGCAGTCCTCTCGCCTCCATATCCCAAAGTGCTGGGATTACGGATGTGAGACACCATGCCCGGCTTAGAAAACAAAAGTTATTTGAAGAAAATAATTCAAGTAATCCGATTAATTAGAAGACTTGAAAGTTCTGTTTTAGAAAAGATTTGATTCATGGGATCTGAAAGAGGAAGAAAATGGTCCCACACGTCTCCTCTGAATCTCTGATCTGACCTTATTGCCGTAGCTATTTCTACAAAGCCTCAGCTTTACCTGCCCCTTACAAAGGAGCCTGTAGTCAGAAATGATGTCTTAGAAGCTAATTTTAAATGGCAACTGCTAAATGTTGAGCTTCCTACATATATTTATGCTCCCAATGAATGCTTTAGACACCATAAGATTGCAACTGTATTTTTAGACAAAGTAATATAACTCAGTTACTTGGTGGAAAATGTTAAATGCTTAAAATTTATCTGGTGCCTGTCCCTTTGGTGTTCTCATTTATTTTCTTAGATTTTAATTTTAATTTTTTCAAGTTTATCCAAATAATATAAATTGAGTCTCCTAAAAGCATTTGAAAAGTATATTATATTTAAAATGTCCTAATTCTATGCATCAGTTGTGTGTTTTGTCAAATCTTAAAACTCTTCCTTTTGCTCAGTGTAATTAAATCTACTTCCTTCTTTTAAAACACTAGTCAAATTTGTCATTCTAATAAATAACTTAGACTAATTTAATTACCTTTCTTGTTTGTAAAACTATTGCAAGCTCAAAGTATCTCTCGGGATATATTATTATCGTCTTTGTTTTATGCTGTTTATGAAGAAAAGTACATGAACATCTTGTGTTATATAGCATTAGAGGGTGCTATAAACTGCTTGTGCACCTTGTTTTGTTTGTGCAGAATGTGTCTTACTCTTTTGTCTTCCCAACAATTTTTTTGTAGTACTTTGATGAACTCAGCGGAATACCTGCAGAAGATTTGCCTTATTATGGTGGTTCAGTAGAAATTGCTGACTATTGCCCCTTCAGTCAAGAATTCAGTTGGCATTTGAGTGGTGAATATCAGCGCAGCTCAGATTGTAGAATATCAGAAAATCAACCAGGTTAGTAATCTAGTGAAACGAAGTGTTATGTTCCTTTACAGTTCTATGTTAGCAATATGCAATAGTGGTTAAGCACACAGAACCTGGGGCCAGACTGAGTTTGTGTTAGACTTCCACTGCCATTCTGTGTGAGAAGTTACTTAACTATTCTCTGCCTGTTTCTTCATCTGAGGGGGATAATAATACTTATCTTATGGAGTTGCTGAGGACATTAAATGAGTTAATATAGTAAGTGCTTAGAACTGTGCCTGACACATAGAAAGGATTGTTAGCTATTAGAGACATATGCATGTGTGCGCACATACTACATTTCAGTAGTACCGTACATCTGCATCACACTTTTCATTTGCAAAGCACTTTCAGTCTTACCATTTTCTTCTTCTAAAAACCTTATTGCTTCACAGATGAACAAACAGACACTAAGTGATACAGTTAATTGGTGTCAGTGCAAGATCCTCCAATGCAGGGCCCTTTTAAAAAAAATTACTTATTTTTAATTTTAAATTATTTAGTTAGGACCTCACTCTGTCACCAGGCTGGAGTGCAGTGGTGTGGTCATAGCTTACCACAGCCTTGACCTCCTGGGCTCAGGTGAGCCTCCATCTCAGCCTCCCAAGTAACGGACTATAGATGCAGTTACTTGGGACTAAAGAAAAACTACTTATTGCTGTTTATTAACACATCAGATGTGAGAATATGCATACCACCATGCCCAGCTAATTTTATTTATTTATTTTTATTTCTATTTTTTTTAGAGATGAGATCTCTACAAAAATGATGTTGTCCAGGCTGGTCTCGAACACCTGAGCTCAAGCGATCCTCCCACCTCAGCCTCCCAAAGTGCTGGGATTATAGGCATGAGCCACTGCATCTAGCCAAGGAAGGCTCTTTATTAAAACACCTTAGATGGCCAGGCTCAGTGGCTCAGCCTGTAATCCCAGCACTTTGGGAGGCTGAGGCAAGGGGATTGCCTGTGCCTGCTGGTTCGAGACCCACCCGGGCAACTTGGCGAGACCTTGTCTCTACAATAAACCAAAAAAAAATTAGCCGGGCGTGGTAGCGTGCGCCTGTAGTTCCAGCTACTTGGAAGGCTGAGGCGAAAGGATCACCAGAACCCAGCAGGGCAAGGCTGCAGTGGCTGAGAGCGTGGCACTCCAGTCTGGGCGCGTGCCACTCCAGTCTGGGCGACAGAGTGAGACTCCAACTCAAAAAACAAACAAAAAAAAAAAACCACCTTAGATAGCCTGGTTTTTTTCCCTCTATCTTGGGGAGTGTGCATTTTATATAATTTAGAAACAACATGCCACTCTTAAGGTATCAAAATAATGTTGTCCCATGACCAGTAAGATATATTGCCATATTATTTGTTTCATGTTAATTCATTTAATTGAACAGGACATCAAAGGAATAAACAGTATGGCAGTTAGATATTCTGCCATAATAGTTAGCTCATACTAACTACCTTTGTAAACAGAAATATTCTCACATCTGATATGTTAATAAACAGCAATAAGTAGTTTTTCTTTCTGTGGTCATCAAAATTTTTAACTTGGTTTCCACACTGCCCCCTTCTATACTTTATTACAAATTAAGTCATATATTTTACCTTTTTATTCTTAAACTTGGCAGATTTAGCTGAATTTCTGCAATCATTTTTTTCCAGCACTGACTTATATAATAAGTGTCCTAAAGACTTACAACTACCTAGCAGTTCCCTGTTAAAGCAAAATAAATGCTTTTTTTGACAGATCTGTCCATTATGAAGTTGCCAGAGATATAATACCACATGTTATTCTTTTACAGCTGAGGTCAGCAAACTTTTTTTGTAGAGGGCAAGATATAAATACTTCAGGTTTTGTAGGTTGTAAAGTCTCTGAAGCATCTATTCTATTCATCTCAGCTGTAACAAAGTGAAAGCAGTTATAGGCGATATGTAAATAAGTAGGTGTTCCAGGATTCGGCCTGAGGGCTATGGTTTCCTGAACCCTATTTTATCTTTATTTTTTTAGAGATAGGCTTTTACTCTGTCACCCGGACTGGAATGCAGTAGCACCATCATAGCTCACTGTAATCCAAACTCCTGGGCTCAAGCGATCCTCCCACCTTAGCTTCCTGGGAGCTAGGACTACAGGAACCCACACCATCACACCTGGATAATTTTAGAAGTTTTTTTGTAGAGACAGGGACTTGCTATTTTGCCTAGGCTGGCTTGGGACTCCTGGCCTCAAGCAATGCTCCCGCTTCAGCTTCCCAAAGCATCTGGGATTACAGGCGTGAGCCACCATGCCCAGCCCTGAACCCCATTTTAGACACTGATCACTCTGCTTTTCAAAGACTTTGAAACTCATGTTTTTCAAAGTGGCACGCTCACAGCTGCCGCAGCCTCAACCTGCTAGGCTCAGGCAATCCTTCTGCCTCAGCCTTCCAAATAGCTGGAACTACAGGCACATGCCACTACACCCGGCTAATTTTTTGATTTATTGTAGAAATGAAGTCTCACCAAGTTGCCCAGGCTGGTCTCGACCCCCTTGACTCAGGCAATCCTCTTACCTCGGCCTCCCAAAGTGCTGGGATTACAGGCTTGAGCCACTGCGCCTGTTCCAAACTCATTAAAAAAAGGGAGGGGGGCAACCACTACAGGTCCCCTTCTACTGTGGGAGCTTTTCTGTCCTCTCAATAAATCCTGCTTTCTCAAAAAAAAAAAAAAAAAAAAAAAAAAAAGACTCGAGACCAGCCTGGGCAACTTGGTGAGACCTCATCTCTACAACAAATCACAAAAACTAGTTGGGCATGATGGTATGCATCTGTAGTTCCAGCTACTTGGAAGACAGAGGTGGAAGGATTGCCTAAGCCCAGCAGGTCGAGGCTGCGGTGGCCATGAGCATGCCACTGCACTCCAGCCTGGGTGACAAAGAATGAGACTCCAACTCAAAAAAAAGAGTCCTATTTTACTCTATTTTTACAGTTTTTTCTTAGCTTATACAATTAAGACTTATCAAAACTGTCACAAAATACTTATCTTCTTATCTTAAAATGGGCTTATTGAACTCTGTTTTCAAAAAATGAAGCTTATTATAGAATGTAAAGAGAGCAAATTATTGCTAGGTTTTAAGAACTTTGTTCCTGTGTCCATTAGGTGCGTAGAGGTCTTTAATTCTACCCCATACTTCTACAGATTTGTGCTGGGTCTGAGACTCGACCAGCGTGTTGTTTGTGGGCTTCCAGGAGGTGACACAAATTGAAGAGACAAGAAAGTTTTGCAAAGGTGGCAGCACAAGGGAAGAGTGAAAAAATAAAAGTTTCAACACCCCCAAAAACCTCCACTATTGTAAATCACTTGGCCTCATCCTATCTTGGGTCACTTGGAGGTGACTCCTATGTAGACCACCAGTGGAGATGAGTCTTGGTATCTAATGATCTAGTGAGTCTTAGTACCAGTTCCTCTTTATATCTAACCTGGATAATTTTGAGTCCAGTTTTATTCCCTGTTTCTGATATAGTAATTTTCTCTCACTAGTTCCTTTACTAAGAACCCAGTTTGAGTTTGGAGTCCTATTTATCTTAATTTTTTTACTTAAAGTTTTCATTAAACATGTTTGATTTTAATCATAAAAATTGAATGCTTTAATTTCTTGTTCTTTGAGCCAAGTCAACTTTTAAAGAGATTTTTCTGGTTTGCTTCAGAAGTTTTTAAGAACTATGGTGCTGAAAAGTATGGACCTCAATCAGTTTGTCTAATTCAGAAATCAGCATTTGTCATGGAAAAGTGTGAGAGGAAGCTGAGTTACCCAGACTGGGGGAGTGGATGTTATCAGGTAATTATATGTTTGTCATTAATTACACCAAATATGTAATTTTATCTCTTTTATGCTTTTAATTTTAAAATATTTTTATATAGTTGATTCACCGATCACTCTTGGTGTTTTACATTCCGTGGGTTTTGACAATATATATGATGTGTGTCCATAGGTAAATTGGTTTTTGAAATGGACTTGGTTAGTACATTAAGGATTGTTTTATTTGTGGTTGAATAATTGCCAAGACTAAAATCAAATAAATGAAATAAAAAGCAGAATGAATTACTTCAGGTGATAGTTTGAAGGGAAACTTTATTATCTCTATACAAAACTGACCTTTAAATGTATGTTTTATTAGACTGGGCACAGTGGCTCACGCCTATAATCCCAGCACTTTGGGAGGCAGAGGCGAGAGGACTGTCTGAGCTCGGGAGTTCGGGATCAGCCTGAATAATATGGAGAGACCTTATCTCTACAATAAATCAAAAAATTAGCTGGGTGTGGTGGCGTGTGTGTGTGTATAGTTACAGCTGCAGTGCCTGTGAGCGTGCTGCTGCACTCCAGCCTGGGCAATAGAATGAGACTCCAACTAAAAAAAAAAAGTATGTTTTATTGTCAACTGTTTGTGCTCTTAACATGTTCTTCCCTGGTGAAACTGGGATCATGGATCTTGTTTATCATCTTTCGTGCCAATGATACCTTTTAATATAAATTTTTAAAGTAATAAATGTATATATTGAATAAGTAAGCAGGTCACACAGTGAAGATTCAAGAGATACAAAAGAATGTACAGGATACAGGGAAAGATTTCCTCCTGTTTCTGTCCTTCAGTCACTCATTTCTTCCACTGGAGGAATTAAGAATACCAACTTCTTGTATCCTTCTAAAAATAAACTCTGTGCAGACACAAATATAACTACTTTTTATTTCTTTTTTTTAACATAGATAGTATCAAGTTAGTACTTGATATTACTGTTACTAAGTTACTACTGTTCTGCAGTGAATATTTAAAAGTCATTTTTGATAGTGTCTTATTGGTTTTTTATTTTTATTATTATTATTTTTTGAGTCGGAGTCTCACTCTGTCACCCAGGCTGGAGTGCAGTGGCACGCTCACGGCCACCCCAGCATCAACCTGCTGGGCTCCAGAGATCCTTCTACCTCAGCCTTTCAAGTAGCTGTAACTACAGGCGCATGCCATCACGCCCAGATCATTTTTTGATTTATTGTAGAGATGAGGTCTCGCCAAATTACCCAGGCTGTTCTCAAACCCCTGGGCTCAGGCAATCCACTCACCTCCACCTCCCAAAGTGCTGGGATTATAGGCATCAGCCACTACACTAGGCCTAATAGTGTCTTATTGTTGTTCCAGCTGACTATATAGTACATCACAATTTGATTGTATTCTGGTTACTCTGAATTTAGTTCATCCAAAATCCGATTTATAATCCCCTCCAAACAACTGCATCTCTGCTGTTTTGTGATATCCTGCTTCCAGCACTGGTACCACAGATTCCCTTGGATCAGAAAACAGAGTGATTCTTTTCTACTCTCTGTCCTGTAAAGACAAATCTACTCATACCTGTAATCCCAGCACTTTGGGAAGCTGAGGCAGGAAGTTCACTTGAGGGCAGGGGTTCAAGACCAGCCTGGGCAACAAAGCAAGACCCCATGCCTCTTAAAGAAAAAAGTAAACCAAATTTCCAAAAAGAAAAAATATTTTTAAACACTGAAGTCTTATATCTGTTTTCTTTTAGGTTTACCTTCATAGCACAAGCCTTCATCACTTCACATCTTCCTAAGTAGTTTCCCTACTTTCATGTTACTTCCATGATCACATTGATTCTTTTTAAATTTTAGTTTTGATCAAACTTTTCATGCAAATAGATTTAATCAAATTTGCCATCTGCTTTCAAAAAACTGCAGTCTCCAGTGTTCCCTCCCTAACACTAATTGCTTCTTCCCAGAGTCTTCACTTGATTTTTTATTTTTTTATTTTTTTGAGTTGGAGTCTCACTCCGTCAGCCAGGCTGGAGTGTAGTGGCACACTCACAGCCACTGCAGCCTTCACCTACTGGACTCAGGCAATCCTTCCACCTCAGCCTTCCAACCACACCCGGCTAATTTTTTTGATTTGCTGTAGAGATGAGGTTTCACCATGTTGCCCAGGCTGGTTGCGAACCCACCGACTCAGGCAATCCTCTAGTCTTGGCCTCCCAAAGTACTGGGATTATAGGCTGAGCCACCAAGCCTGGCCAAGAGTCTTCACCTTAAATTCTGGCAGTTTGGTTGTTTGATGTTGTGGAGGCAGGGGATGGGTGGAGGGGTAGATTTCATATTGACTTTCTTCTTTTAAAAGCTTATTCCTTCAGAGCATTTCAATTTCAAATGTTATCTGTTGACTTTGGAAAATGAGGATTTAGGTCTTTCACCTACCCTCCCCCCACTACACTGACTTCCTGTTTCTCCATTTTCCCAGTGTGATCTTGGATAGATATGTACTCACTGTTTACATTGCTATAGATATGTAAATATGGAGCTATGTAACATATAACAATTACTTGTCCAGTTCTCCCCAACATTTTGTCTTCTCTGGATTTGATACTTATTATCTTGTTTTCTCATTCAGTTCATTTTCTTTATATTTAGCACTAATTTTAAACTTTTCTCCCAGCTGGGCTTATCTCTCAATATAGCCAGATCCTGTAGGTATTCTATTGTTATGGTCCAAGTTACTTGGCTGCTCCCCTTGATACCAATAAATCAAAGGAGCAGGGAACTGGTAGAAAGAAGTTTATTTCTGAGTTTGAATCCAGGGAGCAGAGCTGGACTTGAGGTCTTTCTATAATGGTTCTCCTCACCCTCTTGCCGGAGTCCAGCTCCAGCGGGTCACGCTTTCCTGAAAGAGGGACGGCGTCGGCGCAGGAGAAAAAACTTGGACACTGACCTGCTGCAAGCAGGACAAACGCCGATTTATTGTCTTTTGCAACTCCTTTTATACCCTATATGTTTTTTGTTTTCAAGGCAATCAGTTTCAATCTAATGGATCGGACAGGCAATATATCTTTGTTCATCCTGTTTTGATCTTTAAAGATTATCATCCTAAACTATAAATTTTATAAACTCCTAACATTTTCTAAAGATTATCATTTCTTAATGTCCATACAAAACTTACTTATTTCTATAACTATTACATTATAAA
>CAUYQG010027766.1:0-17594 GCA_963574415.1 Tarsius wallacei | reverse complement strand
TAGGGCTCCAAGCTCTCCTAGCCTGCAGGGTTTCTGTAGATAAATCTGCTGCTACTCTAATTGGTCTTCCATGGTAGGTGATCTGGCCTTTTTCTCTTGCTGCCTTTAGGATTTTTTCTTTTATACCTACTTTGTTTAGGCAAATTTTTATTATTATTATTATTTTATTTTATTTTTTATTTTTGAGTTGTAGTCTCACTCTGTCACCCAGACTGGAGTGCAGTGGCCGCTCCCAGCCACTGCAGCCTCGACCTGCTGGGCTCCATTGATCCTTGCACCTCAGCCTTCCAAGTAGCTGGAACTACAGGCGTGCGCTACCACGCCCGGCTGATTTTTTGATTTATTGTAGAGATGAGGTCTCGCTTGCCCAGGTGGGTCTCGAACCCACGGGCTCAGGCCATCCATTCACCTCAGCCTCCCAAAGGCGCGGGATTACAGGCTGAGCCACCGAGCCTGGCTATAGATTGTTTTTAAAAATTTCACTTATATCCCTTCTAAGTTCATCTTATATTTCTGCATAGTAGTTATTCAAAGCAGGTGAAACTAGATAAATAGCTATGAACCAAATATCTCTCATATTCTAGGAATTTATAAAAGTATTCATGGGGTGATGGTAAATCCTTTGGAAAATAAAGATTTTGCTTTAAATAGGAAGATTGAATGAACAAGTTAGGGATATGGGCACTGAAGGGAAGCTTCCTAGGTTGAATTATCTGCCAAATTTACCTTTGTGACTTTAGGGCTTCTCATTTGAAAAATGAATATTCAATAATGGTATCTTGTCATGGGTTTCAGAAAAGAGAGTGAGGGTAAATGAATTCAGTCCTGTTGTGTGTTCAGCACAAGGTCTTCAGCATAGCAATCATTTTATAATTATTAGGCCTTAACTAGTTTCACTGAAAATTTGGGGAGAAGGGAATAAACAAGTGACATTTGATATTATCTAAGGCCAAAACCCAGAAAAGCATACTTGTAAAGATAAATTTCATCGTGGATGGTATATACAAGGGTGCATGTTTTACTGTTTCATATGGAGGTAAATTCATTGATCTAAACAGACCTTAATGGGTCTGACTAGAAGCCTCATAAGTACAGTGATGGCTAGGCCCGGTACCTCATACCTGTAATCCCAGCAACCTGGGCAACTTGGTGAGACCACATCTCTTCCATGAATCAAGAAAATTAGCGGGGCAAGGTGGCATGCACCAGTAATTCCAGCTACTTGGAAGGCTGAGGCAGAAGGATCACCTCAGCCAGCTGGTGGAGGCTGCAGTGGCCATGAGCATACCACTGCACTCCAGTGAGACTCTGACTCAAAAAAAAAAAAAAAAAATACAGTGACGGCATTAATTAGATACTAAGTCCTTGATGAAATCCTATCTTATTGAGAACAGATTTAAGAATTCAATACTTTTAAAAGCCTGACCCATAAGCTTCTAATCCCTATGTAGCCAACTAAACTCCCCCAAAACAAGTACATTTTTAAAGTCCAGTTTATGAGAGATAGCTTTTTTTCTGTTTTCCTTGCTTTCTGAGACACACGGGTGAGGAGGTCTAATCAAGGTATTTGTTTAATGAAAGTATTTCTTTTCTTATGGAAAGGAAATATTGAGTTATTCCTGTCAATCCCCTCCGACTATGCGCTCTGCATCTCTAAGGAAGGAATCCGGTAGTTTCCCCGAGTTGCAGGGCCTGCCTGGCAGGGCAGTTCAGCCTCCTTTGTCAAGGGCCAGCTCCTGGCCTTGGGAACTGACTGGCGGCAGTTTGCAAATGTATGTGCCTGGCAGGAAGCCTGCCGTTTCCTTTGTCCTTGAACCACAGGAGGCCTGATAGGGAAGCCGGAGTGTGTCATCCCCGACTACCCCAGCTTCCAAGTCGGAACATGATGGGTAACTTTTCAGACAATATTGAACATGGGCATTCAGGGTTTGACCTATTCTTCTTCTAGAGACAAATAATGACTTGTTCTACACGCTTTCCTACAAACCTACAACCGACCAAGTGAAAACACAGGTGTTTGGCCAGGTTTGGAGCCTGAGTTTTTGCAGGGAGTGAATGATTCTCTAATTCTCTTTTGTATTGCCTCCTACCTCCCTCACTCTTACTAGCCAACTTTTGTTCCTCTTTCCTGGTTTTCTTAAAACCCCTGTGGAAATTGATCAAATCAGACCTAGTGGTCAGCTTCAAGACATGCTACCCCAAGGTGCCATACTGAGTATTTTAAGCTGAGAGAAATTAAGAAAACTGCAGAAGGAAAGTATTGTTCAATTTCTCCTACTCATCTCCAGAAAACCTAGAAAGAATTTTCTGACCTTCCCTTGAAGTAGGTCTTAAGACGTTCATTTGGGAAATATCCTCCCTAAACACAGAAGAAAGAAGCATCTTTATCTCTGAAAAGACACAGGGACAAAGAGAAGAATGGGAGAATCTCAATAAAGTTATCACCATTACATCATACCCCCTTTGTCCTTGACTCACACTTCTCCAAGACGTCTGCTCTTTATCAAACTTAAACATAAAAATAGACAAGTTTGCTTGTTTCTTTGGGTCTTCATAGCCAAAGGGTTCTATGTCATGTAAAATCTGTATGCTTTTCGCTTGTTAATGTCTTTTGCTATAGAGACCTCAGCCATGAACCTAAGATGGGAAGAAAATATATTTCTTTTCTCATACACGATTATTTTTTTACTCTTGAAAAGTAGAAACCCCAAGAAACTTAGAATAGAAGAACATGGTAAAATAATTCTAGCAGTAGTGCAGCCATTTTAGTTTTATTTTAGTTTCGGCTCTAGTCCTGCCACGCTTTGCTAAATAGCCTATTCCTTTTACCTCTTAATCATTAGCAAGTAGTAGAACTGACCTCCCAAGGTTAGGACCTGGTAATTTCTAAAAATCCCTTAAGCATGTCTAGTCCTAATTGTTCTTCTAGTGATGTATTGTTACCAGTCTTCCATAACCAGCTTCTGGCCCACTACCTGGAGTCACAAGATACCGAGACACCGGTGCCTGGGGATGTCTGGAAACAAAACTTATGTGACTGCTGTTATCTTCATCAAAGACTGCAACTCTGGGCTGGGCCCAGTGGCTCACACCTGTAATTCCAACACTTTGGGAGACCGAGGTGAGAGGACTGCCTGAGCCCAGTGGCTCGAGACCAGCCTGGGCAACTTGGTGAGACCTCGTTTCTACAATAAATCAAAAAGTTAGCAGGGTGTGGTGGTACATGCCTGTAGTTCCAACTACTTGGAAGGATGAGGTGGAAGGAGCACCTGAGCCCAACAGATCAAGGCTGCAGTGAGCATGCCACTGCACTCCAGCCTGGGCAACAGTGAGTCCCCAACTCAAAAAAGAAAAGAAAAAAAAAACCCCTGCAACTCTGGACATTCTTCTTAGTTCAAATTTCCCTTCAAGAGCCTTAAATATACCCAGCTCCCTAGCCTTTGGGTCCAAGCTTGCCTATGAGTGTTGGCTCCTTTCTGTCTGTGGAAAGTAGATAATAAACTTTACTTTCTCTGCGTTGCAAATCTTTGCCTCTTTCCCATGACTCCTGTCCACCTTGCCTTGGTTTACCCTTTCATTTGGTGGCCCATATAGGGAGCCACTCCAATATTTTTGGAGTCCCCTTCCCCTCCATGAATCCTTATTCATTTTCCACTATTCAACCCTGCGCTAGAATTTGGTGGCAACTAAAGGCTCTGGCCGGGATGGCTCCCTGGTATGTCTGAAGGCCCCAGGGAAAGGCAGCAGACTACTGGGCCTGTTAAGGGTGGGAGACTAAGGTCTATCCTTTACCTCCTCCTGCTAGCCGAGCTCTCTGAGCTTCTCTGTGGACCAAGCTAGATCCTAGAGGGCAACTGATGGCTTTTTTTGTGAGAGCAACTCCCTGGAGAGGCGAGAATGCCCTCGAAGGAAGGTCTTGGGCCGCCACTGCCTGCTGGGTGAGAAGCGAGGTACTTGGCCCCTCTCCTATGCTGTGTACTCCCTGCTCTCACTGCCTGAAGACTAGCTACACAAAGCAGAGCCCCGCACACCCTCAATGTTTTTCTCAGTACGAAGTAACATCTCTGGTGAGTTCAGTTGCTTATCTAGTCAGGAAGAAATCCAGGAACAGCTCTGAGAAGCTGTCCTTTGTCTCTCTTTCTCTAAGTCCATTTGGGAGCATGTTATTGGGGCCCAGGGCCCCCTGTGGAAATCTTGACCAAGTCTCCCGAACACACAGCTCAGAGCAGCCCTAGCACTGGGGCCCAGGGCCTTCTAAAGCAAAAGTGCTGTCTCTAGTGGGTCGGGAGACAGGGGACACTCTCTCACTCATTATTCATTCTCTCTCTCTCTCTCTCTTGTCTCTCTCTTTCTCTCTCTCTCTTTCCTCTCTGACACTGCTCTTAGGACACTCTCTTTCTCTCTCCCTTCCAGGCTCCTCATGGGAAATTCTCAGTCGATCATGGAAAAAGATTAACCGCTGGCATGTCTTCTAAAAAATCTTAAGCCTCTTTCTTTAGAGAAAGATATCTGCCCCAAACGCCTTCATATTTTATTGTAATACAGCCTGGCCAGAATATGAGTTAGGCAGTGGGGAAGTTTGGTCACGTGGGGAAACTCCCTGGCAACTCTTATTCTGAATGACTAGAAATAATAGACTTTTCCTACCAACGTTTTTAAATAATATGTGTTTACTTCTGTCTAAAAGCTTAGGAAGTACACCTATGGAAAAGAGATAAATTTGTCTCCCATTGGTGGATTCAGTTTCATGCTGTAGGTTACGTCTTTTACAACACAGATGATCTCCAGAAGAGTAATTTTTTGTGCTTATTCTATTTCCACTTTATTTCTGACTCAGTTATGAGAGAGGTTTATTTCTTTTCCAAGCTGCACTGAGGTAGACCTGCCAAGGGACCATGTTTTCTAATTCTGGACATGTGAAATTATGTTCTTTCCCACTCCCTTGAGTTTGGCCTTAGCCGTGTAATTTTCTTAGGCCAATGAAATGTGCATGGAAGTGACATGTGCAAAAAGCACTGGGAGAAAACTTTTACTTTTCTATGTTAGATTTGGATGATTGGGGCCCTGTGAATTAACTGACGATAGACAAATTTACAGGAAAAAGAGACAAGACAAGGCTTATTAAAACATGCACATGGACACTGGGAAGTACTCAGTAATGAGTAACTTGCTGAGCAGCCATGGGTAAAGGCCTATAAGCCAACTTAACAAAAAAAGAAGTGGGGCGGAGAGTATAGGGCTTCACGGGAAAGCATGGAAGCCACCATTGGGCTTTTTGATCCTTATGGGAAACTGAATTCATACTTCCGGGAGCTTAATGAGGTCAGTCTTCTTCCAAACAGGAAACTCTCTCAGTCATTTCTCTTATTTCAGATGTATTTTCTTGGAAATATATCAAAGCCCCAAGGGATATTCCTGCCTCAGTTTCCTCCTAAAGTGCAGGGCTTACAGGCATGAGCCGCTGCAACCAGCCCTTCTTGGAAATATCTACTTAAGTTTAGATAATATTTCTGTGGCTACTGATTGTTCAGATGATTATTTTTAAAGTAACATTAATGCTTTCAAAAATATTTCATTGCTAGTGCAAGACTCTATGTCTTCTTCCCTTGCATGGTGATTGCGAGAACACATATTGGTATGCAGGTGCCTAACCTTCATTTATTGCACAGAAAACTTGGAGAATCCCTGAGGCTGCAGCAGACTCCATGTGGGAGTCAAAATAAAATATGGTTAGTTTAAGGCTCTGAGATATGTTGCATGTGTAGAGGAAAAGAAATTTCCTTTCCTCACCCATTGCTAGGTTCACGACTGAGACCCCTGTAACTAAAGATAGATTAGTAAGAGAAAAGCATACGCATTTATTGAATGTAAGTTTTATGTTTTCAGAAATGAAAACTCAAAGAGAAAAAGAGAAACTGGGCACAATGGCTTATGCCTATAATCCCAGCACTCTGGGAGACTGGTGGGGGAGGATTGCTTGGGCCAAGGAGTTCACAGCCAACTTGGGGAATATAGTGAGACCTTGTCACTACAAAAAAAAAATATAGTGACACCACCTCTAGTCCCAGCTACTTGAGAGGCTGAGGCAGAAGGATTGCCTGAGCCCAAAAGGTTGAGACTGTGGAGAACCATGATAGTACCATTGAGCTTCAGCTTGGGTGACAGAGTGAGACCAACTCAAAAACAAACACCAAGAAATACATACTTAACAAGAAAACACCTGTCTATTTTTATGCTTAGGTTTGATAACGAATGCATTGTCATGCAGAAGTATAATTGGACAGAGGAATATGACATAAGCGTAATAAGTAAATTTTTTTTACCTTTCTTCTAGGATCCATCTCTGGACTTTTTGTATTCCAAAAGGGGGGAGCTTAGCAAGACTTGTTTTTTCAGATTCTTTTTAGCACTTCTGTGTTTTCTAGGATAAGGATGTTCCTTTCCTCTGGGTAAAGGGAGGGCACCTCTGGAATGAAGGTTTTATGATCCATTCTAGGGGAGAAGGTGAGAGTGACCTTCTTGCTTCCGATATTTTCTCAGATATGAAGGTGTCATATCTTGGGCTAGCATGTCCTGAATCCCATCATCAGATTTAACAAGTAGATCTTAGTGAATGATGAATGCTTTTCTTGATTATGTATCTTTCCCATGCTAAAATATTTAATTAAAAATTTTTGCTGTCATGTAAATAACATGACTCATTTTCTTCAGGAATTACGAGTAGTATCTATACATTTGTAAATCTTTCCTCAAATTTGTATTTAAAAGTGATTTGTGGATATGTGAGTATAATCATTGTATTTCTGATAACCTTTGTTCACTTTTTTAATATATGGGAAGCAAACATTCCCTGCCTGAATCTGGGCTCACTGTTTACCATGAGAGGTTTGTTTTTGAGTTTTAAAGACTTTGCTCTTGGGGGCCTTCTGTTCAACTGTGAGTGAGCTCAGTGTGATTGCTCCGTTCACTCATTCATTCATTCTACAATGTTTCTTTTTTCACTTCTCAACATCAAAAATATTTGGAATACAGAAAGTCCAGGGATGGATCCTAGAAGAAAGAAAGGTAAAAAGAAGTTTACTTAAAAATAACAAAAAAATTAAAAAAACTGATCTCCCCCCAAATCCAAATAATTGTGGTTTAGGTAACCATCAGGATAAGTGCTTCATATGCTTATTTTAAAAATAAGAATGAGCAGAACTGTATATCCAAGTGTGAGGACCAGAGACGCTCACACGCCTGACACACACAGGCACGTACACCCACAGGGACAGGCATGCGGCCAGGCTTTGGTTGTTCTGGGCACTTTATATCCACGTCCTTAAGTGTGCCACCTTCCCATTACATTAGACAGGTTCCTTCTTTGGAGGCAGGACATTTTCTTCGCAGAAGTCCTGGTTGACAGCATTCCCTGCTGGGAAGTATCTGGTCATCACAAAGGAGGACCCATCACTTGCAGACTCCTTCCCCACTCCCATCTTCTTTGTATTCTTCCACACCATGGCTGTGAAGTGTCCAGTCCCTGAGGTGAAACCCGGCTGCTGGAAGTTGTAGTTTTTGACTTCACTGTACCCTCTATCAGCCACCTCCTTTCCTGTCTGATTGTAGGATGCCCACGCCGGGTTCTCCCCACACTGGCCACGACTGGACTCCGGGATGTTCCTGAGGATTCTCGAGCTGGCCAGGGCTTTGGAATACTGCTGAGCCTCCAGGTTGAGCTTCTTACAGATGTCGTGCTACTGCCGGTACTCATTATGGGCCTTCAGGACCTCTTTGTGAAACTGCTTGGAAACTGACTTGCCTGTGGCCTGCCCGAGGTGCTCACTATGTGAGAGGCACGTCGTTAGTAATTGAAAGGCCATCAGGCTGAGATGGCGCCTTGGGTTCCTCCGTGAGCAAATGGGAACTCAATTCCATGTAAATGGTCAAATAAAACAAACTTTGCCAATCAGAAACCATCAACCAACCTCTAACTAAGTATTTTATGGCTAGTGTTTCGTTTTAACTGGCCAAATGTTTCCTTTGTCCTGCTTCTGAGAATACCTTATAGACGTTTTCTTCTAATTTCCCCTCGGTGGTGCCTCGCACTGCCTGTGGTCTGCAGTTGCCTGATTCGCCAATCGCTGTTTGCTCAGACAAAAACTTTTTGAAATTTTGATCTGCCTAAGTTTATCTTTTAACAGGCTATTGACTATTTGTGAATAAGAAGGCAAACTCTTTGACATAAAGTCCCTCGTCATTTAGGCAGGGAGACTGACATGTCAGCTGGTAATAATAATATAGGGTGGCAAGTCCAATGGCGGTGATTGCACATGGTGTTGTGAAAGGACAAAGAATTAGCAACTACTCTAATAGTGAGGAAAGGAACACAGAGGCTTTCTTCACAGGAGATGATACCTGAGTGAAAAAGGAAGCCATTTGCTGAGAGATGAAAGCTAGGGCTGTGCAGGCAGCGGAAACTCTTTAGCTATGATAGATGTACCACGTTAGTGTGAGTAGAAGATTGTGGAATGGAATAAGCACATATGTAGGGGAAGGAGGAATGATGAGAGCGGAGGGAAGATAGTGACTAATTTTTCTAACTCTGTAAATTGCCAAAGACAACTTATAAAGATTAAACAGGTAGATAATATGTATGCTTTCTGGATCCTAGTAGGGTGCCAAAGGGCAAGAAAAATAAGGTAAGTACAATCCCCAGTGTTACCTTCTATCTTCTGAATAGTTAGAACAAAGTCTACTTTCACTTTCAGTGGACTGATCAGTGTCTGGGTGAGTAGTATTTATAACTTTCCAGGCTTCTGTGGTTTGGAGGATGGTGATTAGGACTTTAATGCCGGGCAGGAATCAGAGTTTCTGCCAGTTGAGCCTGGCCCTTGATGCAGTACAACTATCTGGTTATGCCAGTGCATGGCAGACAAATGGTTGTAGTCACGTGACTCTGGCAGTCAAAGGCAGTTCTCCATGGGTCGCTCTCATTTCTTGCATCTTGTGAGCAGAGGAACTGACAGTGCTTGTTCTTGTTCTGGACTATCTTTTCAAGGACGCTTGTATAATGAACGGCCTTGGAAGATAAAGATTATATCTCTCTTGAGAACAGAGGGCAGGTTTGTTTGCTATTTGGTATAATACTCTTTCTCTCTGGAGCTATGACTGGGCAGGTTTGCTTACAACCCATTAAAGATAAATAGGGTTTTCCTAAACTTGAGGTTCCTTGGTTATGATGCAAACCCAACGCAGTGCAGTATCCAGTCTGGCCCACCTTCATTACCCCAGGTGGACCGGGGGGAACACCGTACTGATGTGAACATGAAAACTCGTGCTTCCTGTTGTGTTGGCAGTAATAATGTCTTTTGTTTCTAACCCAGAGTCTTGCTTCTTGAGCCATCATCCATGAAATGTATTGTTAAGTTGCATGTTAGGTAAAAATCTTAGACCTTTCACAATTCTTGGCAGATAGACATTGGGGCAGGGTTCCAAATTGCAGCATAATTATCATAAGGATGCCTTTGACCAACCCACTTTGAGTTAGGCATTATCCAGGTGGAATGGAGCAAGTGGTTGCCTCATTGCTTAATATATTTTGATAATAAATTTGGCAAATTTCTGTCACTCAAACCACTCAGAAAATCAGTGTCGACTGGAATGATTACACAAGGGGCTATAAGTTTATTTATAGTATATAAAAGTTAAAAAAACATAGGGACATAAACTAAAAGTTTAGTTAAATTCCAAGCTCAAATTCCTTTTTGACTCAATTTTTCCTCCACTTCTGTTCAAAATGTGGATAATCAGAAAAAAGGTATTAATGTATATGTGAATATTTCTTTTTATTTTTCATATTAGATGAAATGATAGAGTGAATTGCACTTGGGCTTGAGATCTGCTAAAATCAGATTTTCCTTCATCTTTAAAGTTCATTTAAAATATAATGAAAGTATGTAACACTTAAGTTTATGAAATTTCATTTGAGTTGCTACATTTGCCTTAGTGAAAATTCTAGGCACTGGAATTAATTAAATGTTAATTCATTTATTGGAGGGACATCATATTATTTTGGTTAAGAGCACAGATAATAAAGATAAACGACCTGCGTTTGGATTCAAGCTCTACTACTTACTTGCTGTGTGATCTTAAGTAAGTTACTTAATCTTTCTATGCCTCAGTTTTCTCATTTGTAAGATGAGGATAATGATAGTACCTACCTGATAGAGATTTTATGAAAATTAAATTACTGTGTACACATAC
Organism: Tarsius wallacei; assembly: GCA_963574415.1. NCBI lineage: Eukaryota > Metazoa > Chordata > Mammalia > Primates > Tarsiidae > Tarsius > Tarsius wallacei. The sequence goes on along the minus strand of CAUYQG010027766.1, from coordinate 7,349 downwards.
ATAGTTATGCTTAGAATGTTGTCTGGCACATATATGCACTGTGTTTGGTATTATTTTAAATATATTTATTGGTGCAAAAACTGAAATCAGTATTTCATATCATAAAACTGAGAATAAGATCTGAAATAACCGTGATATGATTTTTCCCTCCCACTAAAAAATGTTTACTTGCTTACAAGTGAATTTGTCCAATTTGACCATTAGACTAACTAGAGGATGAAAAGCAACATTTCGAGTTACCTAACAGTCCTGGCTCATCTCAGGATACAGAAATAGTCATGTGCTAGTTAGAAGTCATTCAATGAAGCTTTTTGTTAATTTCCTTTAAAAGCAAAAATTGTCATCAATGTCAAAATCTAAGGGACCCATCCTTGCTTCTAAGTTCTAATCACAGTGCAACTGTTATTTGGCAACCTTTCTCTGATGTCCAGGAACCTGATCTATAATGAAAGCAAGGAAGGGCGGGGATGACAGGCACTTCTAGAGTGGTATAGAGGACAGCTATATTCACGAGATCCTGGGGTACAGGCATAATGGAGAGCAACCACAGTGCCATGACAGAAATTGATCTCCAGGGTGAGGGTCTAAATTTAATATATTTTTACTGAGTATCTACTCAGTGGTCATGGGAGCTGGAAACCACTTGCATTGATGGTCACTGCAACATGAGATCTAATAAGACGACCATAAAATAGGAATCGTTACATAAGTTAGGTGTTCTAAAGACTGGGAACTATTTCAGACAGAATAGACATCAGGGAAGGAGTTACTCTTTTTTTACTTTTTGAGTTGGAGTTTTACTCTTGTCACCCAGGCTGGAGTGCAGTGGCATGCTCAGGGCCACCATAGCATCGACTTGCTGGGCTTAGGCGATTCTTCCGCCTCAGTCTGCCAAGCAGCTGGAACTACAGGCACATGCCATCACACCCAGCTAATTTCTTTGATTTACTGTAGAGACAAGGTCTCACCATGTTGCCCAGGCTGGTCTCAAACCTGTGGGTTCAGGCAATCCTCTTGCCTCTACCTCCCAAAGTGCTGGGATTATAAGCGTGAGCCACTGAACCCAGCTAAATTTAATATATTTTTATTGAGTATCCACTCTGTGCAAAGTTACATACTGGCCATCTTTTAGCTCATAAAGATTGTTCCCTATTAACTCTAATACTAGCAAAAATCTTTTGTAAAAGTCATTAGTCATGAAGGTGTTGGAGCTCAGATCCCAGTATCCCAGAGTACGGCACCTTGGCATGCTCAGTACGTTGGACTAAAGGAGATTGGAAACCTCCTATCTTCCTGTCTCCCATCCCTTTTCCTCCTCCTGAAACGAGTCATAGAAACTAGCATTTCTCTTCCCCAAGGTGAATCATGGAAACGAGAACTTCTTTCTCCTAAAGCAAGCCATCAAACCTAGAAAGTTCAGTATCTCCCTTCTGCCTTCTCTCTTGAAAATCCTTCCAGAGAGGACTTATGTCCAGGAGGAAAGAGTGCTACACAGAGACACCCAGTAGAATCTGGACAGACATGCCTTGCAGGGTTCCCTAAGTTTAACACCATTAGGTCATACCCTTTGGTCCAGTCACATTTCTCCAGGGCTGTCCATTCTTCATTGATCTTAAGCATAAAAATAGACAGTTTACCCTGAGCCTTTGAGTCTTCATTTCTGAAGACTACATATCACATATAACTTTTATTGAATACATTTGCTATTATTTTTTCTTGGTAACCTGTCTTTTGTTATAGGAATGCCAGCTGTGATGGGTAAGGAAAGGTATCACAACTTTCTGTCCCTACAAGGGCATAAAAAATATTGGGTTAATAGTTTAAGCAATTATTTTATTTTATTTTATTTTATTTCATTTTATTTTTTTGAGTTGGAGTCTCACTCAGTCGCCCAGACTGGAGTGCAGTGTAGAAATGAGGTCTCACCAAGTTGCCCAGGCGGGTCTCGAACCGTGGGCTCAGGCAATTCACTCACCTCAGCCTCCCAAAGCGCGGCATTACAGACTGAGCCACCGAGCCCGGCCTAAGCAATTATTTTATAATGTTCACACATATTCTGTTCCCTTCCCCCTGCATCTTAGACTATTTATTGTTTGAGTTTTAGCTGGTAGATGAAGAGTCAGCATGTTCTTACTTATTTTTAGGATTTGAGGAACTCTGTGATCAGAAACCTTGGTTTTTTTGTTTTTTGTTTTTATTTCCACTTTGCAGCCTGACTTCCTCTTTAGTCTCATGGCACAGTCTATTTTTTTACGACTGATTTCCTTCCCTTCTGCCTCATCATGTCAGAATTTGCAGGACTCTTTGCCTAATAAATCCTGTTAACTGATAGGTAACTTGGGATTTTAGTTATTTTGTGATCAAACTTAGAACTGCCTGCATTTATAGACCTTTCCCAACACGCCTGGCAGGACAGTGCTAATAACACATAGGTTTTTCTGAATATTTATTATGTGCCTGACATTTTGTAAGCAAAATTTCATTTCATAACTTTAATTGTTTTTTGTTGTTTGTTTGTTTGTTTGAGTTGGAGTCTCACTTTGTTGACCAGGCTGGAGTGCAGTGGCACACTCACAGCTATTGCAGTGTCAACCTGCTGGGCTCTGGCGATCCTTCTGCCTCAGCTTTCCAAGTAGCTGGAACTACAGGCAAGTGCTTCCATGTCCAGCTAATTTTTTTGATTTATTGTAGAGATGAAGTCTGTTGCCCGAGGGCTCAGGCAATCCACTTTGCCTTGGCCTCCCATAATGCTGGAATTATAGGCTGAGCCATCGAGCCCAGTCATGTTAATTGTTCTTAAAGCACCTTGTTATTCAGGATTTACAGAGCTGTAAAAATGCTCAATTGTCAAACCCAAGAATTGTTAGTATTACTTATTATGTTTTATGCTGCGTTAAGTCTAAAGTCATATGTAGATAATGACTTACCCTAGTATGTTTCCCAAAGCAAAGCACAGCGACTCAGGCCAAACTGTAAAGTTTAATTCTGTTGGCACACAAAACAAGGATTTGGACATTAAATATTTGGAATTTATATCCATAAGAAAAAAAAAGTCATAGAAAATTACATTTCTCAACCTTGTTTTTGCACATTTTAATTATGTAAAAACCAATTTTAATGAAGTTTGTTTATACCAAAAGGAATATATCTATGACTTAAAAAGTGTGTCTTCTCTCTCTCTGCATACTGATATCAATATTGAGATATAAAAAGATAACATACACAAGCATCTTTCTCAAACCTCCCATAACCCCTTTCATAATCCAGGCTGTGGGTTGACCCTATAACGTTCTGTAGTGTTGTTGGGATCTCTTTTGCTATTTCCAAATTGAGGTGTTTGAAAATCATCTAGTCTCATTTCTTGGTTTTACAGATAGTGAAATGAAGGCCCACAGATATAAAATTAACTTAGCTAAAGGGATTGAAGAATAGGAAAGAACAGTGTAAAATCATACCTCTAGAAAAGATTTGTCTTTCATAATTAATTTTGAAAATTCCATGTCTAATCTGGAACTAACTATACCCTGTAAAAAGAAAATTCCTTGAATACCATGGATAATGCATTCTCATATCTAACAACCTTTTTAGTCAGAAGTGTCATTCTTGAGTGTAATAACCACTTTTCATGCAAATTAAGCTTATTTCCACTTGTTAGATGCTTAATAGAGATGGATGACAGTCACTTTAATAATTGCAATCACACACATGCATGTTAAAATATTTGTCAGTGTTAACTTATTATCTGGTATTTTCTTTGTACCTGCAGTTAAACTAAAATAAGTTTCTGCTTCCCTTCCCCAGTTACTGAATCAGAAGTCTAGAGATTATGATTCTCTTTGACCTCTAATTTATTACTGAGGTCTTTTTGGTTTTATTTCCTAAATAGCCCTCAAATCTCCCAACCTCACTGACACTGCTTTAATTTATGCCACAAGTCATTTCTCACCCAGATTATCACAACATTTTTACCTGATTGATTTGTCAGCAATTATTGGGACAACAAGCAATCCCCAAATCTTAGTTGTTTAACAAAACAAACATTTGTTTCTTAACTCATGTTCAAGAGGACTACAAGCCCACTGCCCACATGACTGGGCTCGATTGGGCCTGCCTGACTCTGGTTAGGCTCTAAAAGTCTTCTTATTCTGGGACTCAGATGGAAGGAGCAGCTCTTATTTGGGGCTCACTGATCTCATGGTCAAGGGCAGAAGCTCAAGGGGGACAAAAGTCACATCACACACACTTAAAGCTTCTGCTTGGAGGAGGCACATATCATGTCCACTAAGAAATTTTTGGCCAAAGTGAGTCCCGTGGCCAAGCTCAAAGTTGTTTAGGGTAGGGCCATATACTGTGCCCACTGGAGAATGTGGCAAGAGTGAAGGGGGAACAAACAATTGTGAATAAACCACAGAATCTACCACAACCTGCTGACAGCAGTTCAGCCTCCACACCATTGACCTCACAAACAGGATCATGTGATATCCAGCAGCTTTGGGATTCAGGCCAATCTCCTAACCATGGCTTCAAGACTCATGCTAATCTGGCTCCTTCATACCTAATCCTACCCTCCTCCCTATCCACTCCCCATCGGAAACCCTATCTTTCAGGAATAGGAAACCTGTGTTAGTTTCCCTAGAATAAATCATATCATACCATCATTAGGGTTTCTGCTCATACTGTTTCCTCTCTCAGGAACACTTTCACTTAGCTTACACCTAGTTCATTTCTGCTGGTCCATCAAACTTTTCCTGGCTCTTCAAATAGAGCTGGGAACTCCTTTTATGTTCTTCCAGAGTATCCTCCAACCTCTATGAAGTATTTACCCTACTGAATTGCAATTGGCTGACCAGGTACTTATGTCTCACTGCACTGAAAGCCCCCTGGGTGGACACCATTTCTATTCTACTATATGCCAGTCCTTGACACAAGAACTGATTCTGCAATTGTTGGTTAAATTCATGAAAAATATTATTTTCTCACATCATGTCAGTTCCATATATGTAAACTTAACCTAATTACAGGATTTTCTCAGAGATTTTCAAATCATGAGAAGATTGCATTTAGGAGTTTTGCATTTTGTTCTTATGTTAATATCTCAGTATACAATGGGAGACCCCAAAAAACTCAGATTTATTTATAAGAAATTTTGAATTTATTTACATGTTTAAACTTCAGTCACCTTCAAGATATTCTCTATTTTATGCAATACACCTATTAAGATGCTTTTCACACTGCTCAAAGGAGTTTTGGAACGCATCAATTTTGATGTTTTTTAGGGCTCTGCCATTTTTTGTTTCACCGATTTCACATCAGCAAAATGTTTCCCTTTCAAAGCTTTTTTTTTTTTTTAAATCCAGGGAAACAGAAAAAAAAAGTCGTTCAGGGTGAGACTGGGTGAATAGGGAGGGTGGAGAATGGGGGTCATTTCATTTTTGGTCAAAAACTGTGGAACACTCAGTGGGGTGTGGGCAGGTATGCTTGTAAATCACCCATCATGAAGTGGGCAAATGAAAGAATCTCCCCCCAAAAATTCACTGAAGCCAAATGCAGCCTCTCACAACAATGCCAGCTGGTACATCGATGCCAATGGATTCCTAGAACACTTACGTAATGGGGGAAGCCTGTATTACAAAGGGCCGCCCTTCAAAAAATAATTCCTTTTTTTGCCCCCCCATATATGGCATACCTCTACTCTACTATTCATTAGTTTTGTCACTTAGAGGGAGTATGTAACAACTTTGGATTTCAGACTCTTCATCTGCAATGCAAGAACGATGCACCTTAGACTAATTTTGGAAACAAAATAATATTGCATATGTCAGGCACACTAGGACTGGATATGTAAATAAAGTACCTAAAAAATATTTGATTCTTTTTTTAATCTTCTGATCATTACCGTTTGTCTTTTACTGTTTTCTTTGCCCTCTACCATGCCCTAAGGCAAAGTCATTAGTTAATACATTTTCTATGAATTGAAACAAAAAGAGGAAATATTCGATTCAGGATGTACGAATTGTCGGAGCTTATTCAGTTAGATGGCGGTCAAGCTATGATAAAAATTAGTCTTTTGATTTACTTATCTAGTGTAATTTCCACTTTTCTCTCTCATTTTTGGCTTCACGGACATCGCTCAGTTCTCCTTCAGGAAATTTATAAAGACGTTTACTATTTGTAAAACAAAAGCACATTGTTAATCTTTTTTTTTTTTTTTAAGTTGTGGGAGAAGGCACAAAGGCTTATTTTGCAAGGAAGAAATTTTCCTTATATTTGATCAGGCAAAATATGTGTGACCTGAACTGTCAAATAAATATTCATTTCACTCACTCATTCATTCATTCATTCATTTATTAGGCTTTTACTAAGAGCTAGAGTGAGAGAAGAATTAGTGACCTTTTCGGAGAAATAGGTCTGGAGAGATAAATAGAGTGTTCTCAAAGAGGAGGGGGAAGAAAGAGCAACCTCGGCCCAGAGAATTCTGGGGAAACCGAACATCCTTTAGAATGACCCGTTTCTCATTTTTCTAATAGCGTAGAACTATGCAGACTGCCCTTTTCTTAGAAGGTCTTGTCAGCAGTGCGATGATTTGCCTTATTGACCATCTTCACTCTGCTCTGCTCCTGTATAGACTGTAAACTTTGTGACCGCAGGAATTTTCTCTCATCTCTGACTACCTAGCACCTAGCACAGCCACTTGAACATAAGAGGCACTTAAAATGTTTGTGGGGCACAGGCCTATGTTCAAAAAAGTTTGACTTAAATAGCTGGGTCCTCTGGATCATTCTGCTGGTCTGAGACTGATGGATATTAACAAGAAAACAGGCCATCATTACCTAAAGCCCATCCCTTACGTGTTCCAGAGACACTGCTTTGGTTAGCTATTCTTTCCTTGTCCTTGCTTAGTCCTTTCTCCTCACCTGCTTTTTGCTTACTTTTTTTAAATTATTATGCCTCTCCCATTGGTTAAGCCATTTGGAAGTGTTTGCTTTCCTGATCTGGCAGCATCTGTGAATCTTAAAAAACTCACAATTGAATCCTTTACACAAATACTAAATACTATGTCCAAGGATAACCTTTTATTTGTATACTAGATTTTAATCTTACTTTCTTCATTTCCTACAAGATAAAGGTTAAGTTCTTTATCAGGGCTTTCATTTCAGACCCTTCAGACCTCATTGTCCCTGGTGGCATATTGAATTTTTTCTTTTTTTTTTTTTTGAGTTGGAGTCTCACTCTGTCGCCCAGACTGGAGTGCAGCGGCCACTCCCGGCCACCGCAGCCTCGACCTGCTGGGCTCCGGCGATCCTTCTGCCTCAGCCTTCCAAGTAGCTGGAACTACAGGCACGCGCTAC
>CAUYQG010027765.1:0-46013 GCA_963574415.1 Tarsius wallacei | reverse complement strand
GGCCACCGCAGCCTCGACCTGCTGGGCTCCGGCGATCCTTCCGCCTCAGCCTTCCAAGTAGCTGGAACTACAGGCGCACGCTACCACGCCCGGCTGATTCTTTGATTTATTGTAGAGATGAGGTCTCGCCCAGGCAGGTCTTGAACCCGCGGACTCAGGCAATCCACTCACCTCGGCCTCCCAAAGTGTGGGATTACAGGCTGAGCCACCGAACCCGGCTGTGTTTCCATTTTTAATCGAACTTTCAGGAAGCTCAAAGCCATGTTTAAGGTGCAAAGATAGTAACTCTTGTTACTCACTATCAACTGACTTTCATAGGTTTTCGGGACTGTATCCCCTTTTTTGTTTGTATTGTATTAGTTTTTCTTTTCCTCACAAAAGCTGCTTCATATATTTCTTGGAGAGAGATGAGTGTTTAAAAAAAGCTAAATTGAATTGATTCAGAATCAAGATAGAGAGCCTTTCAGTCAATCAAGATAGTAACTTAAGTTCCATTAGACTCAGGAAAAAAACATTGAAAAAAGACTTTACGATTAAGAGCAGATATTTTCTTGGGTAACTTTTAGAGACCATTGATTTTTGCTCTACGATGACAAATTATTTGAGGGATTTGCCTACATGAGCTATTATATACATTTGCCTCACTACAAGGCAAGGGGTGAGGTACTGAGGGCTCACTACAAGAATAAGGTTTGGAGTTGGAAGATGAAGGCATGTTTCAATTCTGCCACTATGCACTAAGGCAACCTGCATGTAGGACACAGAACCTCATCCGGGCAATTTTGAGTGTCCCTTCAAATATAACCTTCTAGGAACCTGTCGCTCTTGGGCATTCATCCATTTGCATTTTTTAAAAATGTCTTCTTATTTTTTTCTAGAAGGACTCTAAGTATCTGGGGGGCAGGAGCTAAGTCTAGGTTAAGTCCTATGTCTGTGTTTAATATATCAATTTATTTTTATATTCATTGAGTTATATAAACTACCTTATTCCAAAGAGCTTCAAGGTGGTTTACAAAGATAAATGCAATGAAATAAGATAAAATAATTTAACCTAAATGAAGAAAAGGTTTATGCATAAGGAAAAACGATGAAGACTAGAAAGACAAGGAGGTAGATAGGTAGTAGGCTGGTACCTGTGGATTAAACACCATATCCATCTGCCTGCAGAGAGCACATTTGGCTTCTGCACAAACACAAATTGCCTTGGAAACTGAAGCAAAATGAAATAAGAGCGTGAAGAAATCTCTTTGTCCTAAATTAAATTTAACCATCACATGATAGAAACATAGCCCATGCTGACTGAGTGTTGAAAGTCCAGCGCTGAGTCGTTGATCTCTAAAGGTATTTCTTGGATGCGGTAAATGAAAATTCCTTCAATCAAAAAGGGCACCATGGAAGTTCGGGAGAGATCTGCTACAGTAGGAAAACGGAGAAGAGAGGTTTTGATTCAGAAGGAAAGTGTTTCACTGGGAAGAAGTTTTGGTCATGGTGGCTCCCGTGGTTCCCGAAGTATAAGGGGCCGCTTTGGGAGTGAAGCAGAGAGCAGTAGCGGCAAAAATGAAAAACAAGGAGAAAAGCAGGCTGGTGGAATTCAGCAAACAGCACTTCTTATGAAATTAGTGAGTAATAAGGTAATATAGGGGGCTGTTCCTTTTTATGGGGAATATTCTCTGGTGAGCTCTTCAAATGAAAAATTCTCAAATACTGTAATGCACTGATATGAAAGATTTATGTAGCAAGAGGCCTTAACCGACAGCAGAAGAAATTTGAGGCTATGAAAGTTGGCAGTACTGCCATTAATACTTCATTCATTTAACAAATATTTATAGAGCCCTTCCCATGTACCAGATACTATGCCAATCACTGTAGGGAATGAGGGAAAGGGAGTATGTAATGAGTAATACACCATATCTATCTTGCAGAAGCTCACATCTGAATGGGGAAATGGCATGAAATAAATCTTACTAATTCATTAAAAGTATTTCTTGAGCACCTATTACATACCAAGTTTAGTTCCAAGGCAGCACTAACATGAACAGGATCTTTTTTGAAATGTGACATTAGAAAGCTATAAATCAATAGTAGTTTCTTTTTTCTGTCTCAATAGAGAATTAACACAAAGACTTTGACTGCTGAGAACTGCAGAGATTAAACAGAATTAGAGTGGGTTCAAGGAGTACATAATAAAGCAATGAAAAGAGAAACAGGCTAAAACTTGCAGTTTCCCTTTCTCTCCTGGACAATTCCTTGGTAGATTTACTACAAATACATATTTATCTAGTTTTATGTAAATAGTATGATTTTCTTCCTTCTGAAGATTGAGGCTGTTGGTTACCTAAAAGAGTGACCTTACACCGTATCTATTGGCAGAGCCTAGAAAAATGATCTCAGTTACCAGAAGAGAACCCAGAGATAGCAGATATGTAGTACATGTCACTAGCTGCCCTGCCCCATGCCCATGGCAGACATTACTAACAGGTCACAGTACTTCTTCCTTTGTTCTTCCTGGATGTGTCCTCAAAATTCTCCTCATTAGAGTGTATCATGTGGCCAGAACTGGTCCTAGCTCATAAGATGAAATCTTTTTGCCCTTTGACGGCCCTTTACACTTTTGTATATGCTCCAATCCTTCATACTGTGAGAAACAGCTGAATACTTTGAGTTTTGAGTTTTTCCCTTGACTCTTTCTTACTTTTTTTTTAGTTTGGTTGAAATTGCTATTTGACAGTTGTTAACAGGTAATGACAATATATTAAGACTTAGGACTTATATAGTTTTAAAAAGTAATAACAACACTAATTTTTATTTTATATAATATATAATTTAAATAATTTTCTCTAGCTACAATAATTTTTATGATAGTCATCATCCATCCCTCACATGAATTAAGCATATATAACTTCCCATGCACTATACTATGTGCTTCACATGCATATTTTATTTAATCCTCACAGTAATTTGATCCTACCCTGTGAGATAGGTGCTATTAGTGTCTCCCGAGCCAAGGTCCCACCACTAGTAAGTAGCAGAACCCGAATTCCTATCCATACCTTGTGTCTAATCCCAGAGCTAAAGCTGGTCCCTGCCTGCAGAATCAGGAATATGAGACTGTCACTCCCAGGAAGTAAGGCTGTTCTCCTCCATCAGCTCTTCTTTCTAAATCAAAGGCAGCATCGGTATTTTCAGGAGAAAGTGTAGAGGTGGGCAATCCTTTAAACTTATGGCCTATCCCCTTAATCGGATGGAGGAGGAAACAAGACACAGTATCTGTCTACAAGGGTTAATGGCTGGTCCAGTATTAGCATTGTGTACTTCCCACCATGGTCTCCACTGATCATGGTCATGGCCATTACTTGTCGGCAACAGGTGACATAAAACAGCCTGGTCTGGGGAGAGTGGAGTAAATGCTTGGACCACTAGTACATTTTTCTTTGTCCAAGGTTGTAGGTAAACTGATCTGAATTTCAATTCTTGTCCTGCCATCCTGATTCTGGGGTAAAAATGGACAAAATGCTAAAGTAGACATTAGAAAAGAGAAGTGATAGACATGGACTCAGAGAACCATACTTCCCAAATAATCAAGTGTTGACCCTACAGGGGAAAGAAACATTTTCTGAACAAATATTCACAGGATTAAAGTGCAGATTGAATGAGATCATATAGGAAATAGCGGCAATAATGTTAATGTTATTTGTTGAGCTCTTACTATATAATGGGTAACTCTTAAAGTGCTTTACATGGATTTAAGAAACTATATGACTAGATAAGGTGGCTATTATTATTTTTATCTTTTATAGTGGAGGAAACTGAGGATTAGTGAGGCTAAGGTACTTGTCTGAGGTGACACAAATATAAATGGCCCTCCCAGGTCAAACCAGGATTTTACTACAACTAAGACTCTTAATCAGTCTGCTAAATTTGACCTATGTGAAAATAGTCTATAAACTATCAAGTACCAAAAAGTGACTTTATCATGAAGCTATTAATTTTAAACTTCAGGGACCTGCATTTGCCAAGGCCTATTCCAAGACCTTGGGAGGGGACTTATTAATTTTTATTCATAGTTTTGTATTCTTTTTCCTTAAAAAGCTCCCATTTCCCACTAATTATATAAGACCAATTGCTTCCAGTCACTTAGCAAAAAAGTATTAATCCTTTCTTTGGTATCACACATGTGACTTTGTCAATGATGTGTTTGCAACCCTTTATGAGAATGGCCAATCTTCTAAATATAGTAATACAGTCAAAGAAAAGGGCCTAGATTTTAAACAAACAGTCATGAATTCTGCATTTGCATGTGATGCTCTGAAATCATCTTTCTATGAGTCATGGATTATCCATCTAGTTCAAACCACAAAAAAGCATTGTGTTTTGTGAATTTGGGGACTTTGGGAAGGGCAAAAGAATTCTGGTCAAATATCCTAATAGATTCTATACTCTTCAAAGTAAAACATCCTGATAAATCATTAATAGTTCTTGAGTGACAACTATACATTTAAGACAAGAATATATTCATGCTAAATGACCTAACATTTCTAGAACTATGACAATGTAGAATATGTGATTATGAGAAGATTCAGTGAGCACAATGAATTATTGTAAAACTTGACTTGGAAACTAATTTGGATCACATGATTATTGGGATTAGATTTATAAAATATTTTTTACTATCTGTAAAAATAAACCCAGTTATGTGTAAGGAAGTATTGTTTTAAGTAAGTGCAATATCACTAATAAGCTGTGTGACCTTAGACAGTGATGATGATGATAATATTAATGATAAAATTAGCACTATTGATTAGCACTAGGTCAAGTACTGTTCTAAACACTTTATATCCATTATCTCCTTGACTTCTCACAAATCTGTCATTGTCCCCATTTTTCTGATGAGGACACTGAGACCAGAAAAGTTGAGTGATTTGCCAAGGTCTCTTGGTACATTGGGAACCTGGGATTTAAGCAAAGTCTCTCTGAAAGCAGAACCCAAACTCTTTAACCACTCTGCACAGTATTTTGCCTCTTTGGGGATCTGCCTTCCTATCTGAAAAATGAGGGGTTTGGCCTCCCTCATTTCTGCCATTTCTTTCAGCTCTAAAGCTCTTGGATGCTATGATTTCAAATTATAATCCTCTGGCAGCAAAAGAGCTCTTGGTATTTTACTAATATGTTTGTTTTTCTAATTGTTCTCTACCAGCTCAGGGTAATTAAAACCCCACAGCTCTTACATTCCTCAAACAAACAGAGGCGTGCATATTTGCCACCCCACACAGCAGTGCACATGGCATTGTTTATGTATGGCACCTAAGATAAAAACCAAATATATAGTGGAAAGTAGCAAGCTCTGTGTGAACAGAAGAATAAATGTGTGTACAGCCTAGCCTAACGTTCTGTAAGTTTCTGCTTACTTACCGACAACGCTAAGTGTTGACCTGATCCAGGGCTCCCATAAACAACCTTGGGGGCTCTGTTGGTAAATAGTACTTTATATTCATGGTAAATATGCAGCGGAATGATGGCTTTAGAAATGCAGAATATCATTTAGCAGTTTGCGATCCAGGTAACCATTTATTATGGCCATAATAACAGAATTACCAATATGAAAAAACGCTCAGCCTGTCTGGACCAAGATACTCTCACCACAGAGTCCTTTGTGCACAGTCTTAGTTACCATGGGGATCACAAAGCAGTGTTTCAAGTTCTTGGCATCACTGGATTGTGAGTGCTTACCTGTCTTTTGTGTAAGGTTATGTGCCTGAGTGGAGGCAGAAACAACAGGATTTCTTTCGAGGAGTGTGGATGAGGCATTTCGCTATATAGCCAGAATTCTTCAAGTACAGTTTGTCAGGAAAAGGAAGAGAACCCTATGTTCATTTCACAAAGAGTTACTGAGTACTTCCTTTCCTGGCTTTGGATTGGGTGCCATTGTCACTATTAGGAAGTAGTGTATGAGGCTATACCCTCAGGAGCTTATAGCTGGGCAAGAAGATGTGCATAAAAATCAATCTGCTCAGCATAGCACATACTTCTTTCTCTAACTTGTTGTAACTTCATGAAAAGAGGGCACTGAAATTAGGCCTGAAAGGGTAAGAATTTAAACATACAGAAATTGGTATGAAGAGGGTGAAAGGGAAGGAGGAGAGGTTAGGTGAGGTAAGATAAGGAACAGTGTGAACCTAGGAAAAGACTGTGGATTTTTTTTGTTTGTTTTTGGAGCATCAGTATACTTGTCATTGTTTGTGTTGTTATTTGCTTATTGACCATCTTTTCATTCTGGAATGTAAGTTCCTAAGAGGAGGGACTAGGAACGAAGTCTGTCCTATTCATTGATATATGCCAAGTGTTGGTGACTGTATACAGGAACATAAAGGAGCTTGGTCAATTTGTGCCATGTAAATGGAGAAAAGAATATTTGAAAAGGGACTGACTGAGAGTGGATAATCTCAGGATCAAAAGCATAATAGTAATTTAATTATCCAGAGAGCTAGACAAGTCTTTTAAAAAAGTCAGAGCCTTGGAGTGGTCATAATGCTAGCTAGCCTAACATAAGCCCTAACCCTAAACCCTACTCTAACCCTAAATCTAACCATAACCCTGCCCTAGCACTAACACTAATTTTTTAAAAAATGGTATCTTCACAGATAGCAAAAATTAAAAATAAATAAATAAAAGAGCAGACATTAAGAGTAGGCATCAGAGGTCAGAATGGGGGCAATTTAATTCAATTCAGCAAACATGTACCATCTACTAGCTAGGAATTATGGAGAGGAAAGGGTACAAGAGTGCACAAGAGAGGTCAAGATCAGCTTCAATAGAGTTTCAAAGGAGAGAAAATTGTATTTTTTGGGTAAACAGTAGCTTCACAGAAGAGGCAATGTTTCAAGTAGATTTGAATATGAGTAGAGTTTTTCTAGAATGGAAGTGGAGAGAAAGAAGGGCATTTTAATAAAAAAATAGAGATGGAAAGAGAAATAGCTTTTATGAAGAACCTAATTGTATGCCAAATATTTTGGTATGTGCTTTACTTAAGTCATCCTATCTATTCTTTGTAGATCCAATGAAGCAAGATTATAGATGGAGAAACTGACTCTCCCAGTGGAGCTGTGTCCTGAATCCAGGTCTGTCTGACTCTAATCTGGTAAGAATGACTATAATACTAGTTAATAATTATTGAGCTACTTACTTTCTCATTCACTTGGGAAACTCCATTCTTCATGGATCAACTCAAGTACCACCTCCCTGATACTATCCCTACCAACTTCTGCATGTGCTCTGTCTATGCCCTAATTAGAGTAATTATCTTGCTATATTGCAATAATCCAAGGACACTTTTTTGGAACACACTGGACCCTGAACTTGTTGAGAAAATGGACTGCTGTTTTTTTTGCAGATGGACTCCAGGTTTCTCTTTTTTATGTAATCAATAATTTAACTCAAAGTCTCATGTGAGACCATTAGATGAACAGAGTTTGTATTAAAGAGCTGTGCCTTAGCTGCAAGGGAGGCTGGAAAAATAAGTTCCTTTATGGATTTTATGGTGAGATGGGCTAATAAGTTAAGGAGTCTCCTGACATAGGTGTGGGTGTTCATAGGAGCTAAATATTAAAAAAATAAAGGCAGAGGAGGCAAAGTTGTTAAATCATTCCCTGAAGCAGCTCTAAGTAAAAAGTAGACCTTGAGGTGTGGGTTATAAAGACAGAATGGGAGAAATGACAAAGGAATTATTGTCCTTACAATGTCTCAGGTGAGCCACATTCTATGGAGGTAGCAGATGGAAAAGTGGTGGTACATGAGATAATCTTAGGGGTTTAGGAACACATTTGAGAAATATTTTAATAGTTATTTTGATGTATACCAGAAAAAAGATTAGCATGTCAAACCTGTGAATTCATTGCTGTCATTGCTTAAGAAAAGGCTAAGTTTAAATTTCAGTTTAAAAAAAGTAATTCAATTATTAAAAAGATTAAGAAGTAATATAGCAGGTAGCACATAGTTGTGACATGATTTCTGAAAGTGGCGTGTGAATGGCTGAAGTTTGCATAGCTCATTTGTGGAGGAAAGAGGCCAGAGCTTTACTCAACACCTTTGTGTGTTTTATCTCACTGGTCCTCAAGTTCATATTTTAAAAGGAACAATGCTATGTTGGCTTCCTAAAGATAGGGTTAGGACTAGACTAGACTTCTTGTAGTGTCCTGGTGACACTTCAGTTGGTTTACCATGCTTGCCAAAGCAAACTGAATTTTGGGGAATTTGATATAGTCATTCTCAACATTCAACCAAATCTAGAAAATGTGAGACCCCTAAGTTATCGATCTTTAAATGCGAGTCTGCATCCGAGTGACCTTTGGGAGAGGGGGACATGGATGGGTGGGATTCTTCATTTGATAAGTGATTTAAGCTCCAGTTTTGATTTGCTCTAGACATGGGTCTGCTCCCTTGTTCAATGTGGCCTCCTCCAGCTTTTCCATCCATAAACCCTCCCCTTGACTTACCAACCACTGTCTTTCAGATTGTGAATGACTTAAAGGTGAGCGTTTCCTTCTCAGTGTTTAGTTTCCTGTCTGGCTCACTGTCAGTCCCTCTAGTAAGTATAGACACACAACCCTTGAGAGAGGATGTTATTCTACTATATATGTTCAGCTCTCAGGAAATTGTACTACATTTTTAAATGTCCCCTCCCAAGAAGCATTTAGTTACTAATTCCTTAGGAACATTTATGATTCAACAAGATCTGCTACTTCAGGAAGCAAGAAATAAAGGGAACTAGGAAGAAGAATGTGAGACGAGTATTCCAGCACACTTTGCATCTATTAAGATATTGGAGTAGCTTTTGCTTAGGGAGAAAATGAAACCACAGCAGTGAGGACAACCTGGACTCACTGCTCTGAGCATTTGTGAAATGGTAGCTAGTGCAGTCTCGTACTGAGATCTGTAAATAAAAGGGAAACACAGAGAGTCGCCTTGAAAGTGGAATCTATTTAGAGTCTATTCTTGAATATAGCTTGGATTGCACTGGCAGGAGCTTTTGAACCTACTAGTTAAGCTAGGTCAACCAGTAGAGTAAAGAAAATGGAGCTAAAGATTGTTCCCTCAGTAAGCAAGCCCAAACATTATACGTTTCCATTCATGAATAAACCTTGAGTGACTCATTTGGTAAGTTACTGGTCTCATTTTATCTTTGACTTAGTAATAGCATGGTTGATGATATTATTGCTCACCAAATGTTCCATTTTTCTGTGGTACCTTTTCTGCAGAGCAGTTATACATTTCCACCTTGTTAAACTCACAAGTGGCCATATGATTTGCTTTAGCCAGTGAAGAATGGGCCAAAGTGATGTATAACTCCTGGGCAAAAACTTTAAGAGCCAACAGATCTCTTTTTCCTCAGCCACAACAGCTAGCAATATTTCAGCTTGGATCCCACAACAAAGCCACTTGGAACAAAGCCACAGCCAACCTGCGAAGGACATGTAGTACATTCAAGAAATAAATCTTTGTTGTTGTAAACCATGAAGAGTTTTTGTGTTGCTTATTATGGCAGCATAATCCATCCCATCCTGGTTGATTAAATAGTAATGGTAATAACCTCAGCAGTAAGAATAGTCATTTTTTAAAACACATACTATGTGCTATATGCCCTGTGCTGAGAATTTTACATATTCTATTTCACTGAATATGGTAACAGCCTTGTGAATTATACATATTTCCCGAATTTATAGACGAGGAAGTTGAAACTCAAAGAGATTGGAAAGGTTTTAGTGGTCACATCATTTGCGCATGTGGTCAGGATTTGAACTGATCCTTGATCTTAATGACTTCATTTTATTGTACATCCCCATCCCAACCACTTTTGTTAAGCTGTCATATAACAAAAGTGCCAGGAATTCAGATTCTCCGATGTCTCAGGTATGGTTCCCTTCAGGGGACAAAGCTAGAAAAGCAAGGCATACGTTCTCATAATCTGTGGAACAAAATAAGAAAATGTGGCTAATTTATTGCTTACAACCTATAACAACCGGTTATTTACCTTATAAGAAAAGACTGTAGCCATATACACATAATTTCTTATTACAAAACAATGTCCTATAAAAATAACTCCTATAAAAATAACTCAATATTGTAATACACTACTAACTTGATAATATGTTAGAAGTTATGTAAGGAACACAAATGTCATGTATAAAATGTCACCGTATAAGAAAATTTGGGGAGAGAATATAGATATGCTGCATATATGGTTACAAAAATTATATGTATGTATATAAAATATAAAATCTGCTTTGGATATAATGGTCTGCATGATACATAGTTAGACTATGTCTTAAATTTTAGTTATTAGATAATAATAGATCAAACATACTGTTGGTACAAATTTGCACCATTCACACAGTAGGGTTCCCCAAACAATGACAACAAACTAAACTAATAATGATATAAGAAAACCATAATAATGTGTAATTATTATTACTGTTTGTGTGTGAGTTTGTGTTGGAGCATGCATTATTGCCAAGCATTGTGTGGGAGTCAGAATTGTTCACAAATCAACAAATTTGTGCCCTCAATAAACTAGTAATGTGCTAACTTGAATTTATGAAGATTGAAATTTAGTGACTTCAAATTGGTAGTCCTCAAGCCTATGAATTTAAACAAGGATCAGTTTCCATCAGTTTGAATGGCAGTCGATCAACGGATCTCATTGGTCACAGTTTGATAAACTTGCTTCTAAAAGTTTGGTGCAACAGACTGCCCAAATTTTCCCACCTAGAACCTTAGTTTGATAGATCTTCTGGCAAATACCTCCCCAACTGAGGGACCAAGTATGGGGCATCTACTTCCCATATATTTTCAGAAAGGTCTTTGGAGACCTATTGATCACCTCTGAGAATACATTTTGTTTGCCAGGTGCTTCTATTCTGAGAAGTGTCATGTTGAGGGCTTCCATGGTTTGCCTTGACCCAGTGATTAATGTCATGCTTCCTAAAGATGGGAGAATGCCAGCTACTGGTATGACCAGCCTCCTTCATAGACACAGTGGTGAGTACAAGGTGTTTCAGGCCCTGGAGGAGAAATTTTTTGTATTCCTGGCTGGGAGAGCCTAGCTAAAAGCCTTCAGGTGTAAACAGGCATGGTGGCTCAAGCCTGTAATCCCAGCACTTTGGGAAGCGGAGGTGAGAGGATTGCCTGAGCCCAGAGGTATAAGGCCAGCCTGGGCAACTTGGTGAGATCTCATCTCTACAATTATTTTTAAAATTAGCCGGGTATGGTGGCACATGCCTATGGTTCCAGCTACTTGGAAGGCTGAGGTGGAAGGATTGCCTGAGCCCAGAAGGTCGAGGCTGTGGTGGCCATGAGCGTGCCATTGCGTTCCAGCCTTGGTGACAGAGTGAGACTCTGACTCAAAAAAAAAAAAAGACTTTAGGTGGTTTTTCCCCAGGGTCCCTGTCTGGACCACTATGCAGGTAATTTTATGGCTTCAGTGTCCCCTCATGCCTCAGTCTTACATCCCCCTCCCACTTCCTCTTACCACCAAGTAGAGATGAAGAATAATGAATGACTCGGTACCTGTTTCAATGAACATCAACTTCCTCAATGAAGGCATTTCCCCCCCAAGTTTGAGTTTAATTACTCTTAGTTTAAAATATTCTGATAGTACAATCTTTTGCACATTTTCTCAGCATTTCTATTATCACTTATGATGCCCCATGTAATAGATTGAATTGTGTTTCCCAAAACAGATATATTGAAGTCCTAGCATTCTAGCATCTCAGAATGTGATCTTATTTGGATATAGGGTAATCAAATTAAAATAAAAGGTAATCAAGTTAAAAATGAGATTGTTAGGGTGGACCCTAATCCAGTATGACTGGTATACTTATAAAAGGAAGAAACTTGTACATAGAGACAAACACGCAAAGAGGGACGACTGTGTGAAGACACAGGGAGAATGCTATCCACAAGTCAAGGGATAGTTGATGCTACCAAAATCTAGCAGGGAGGCATGTAACAGATTCTCCCTTAAAATGCTCAAAGAGGGCAGGGTGCGGTGGCTCAAGCCTGTAATCCCAGCACCTTGGGAGCCTAAGCCCACAGGTTCAAGACCAGCCTGGGCAACTTGGCAAGACCTCATCCCTACAATAAATCAAATAATTAACTGGGCATGATAGCGTGTGCCTGTAGTTCTGACTACTTGAAAGGCCGAGGTAGAAGGATTGCCTGAGTCCAGCAGGTTGACACTGGAGTGGCCGTGAGTGTGCCACTGCATTCCAGCCTGGGGGACAGAGTGAGACGCCAACTCATTAAAAAAAAAAAGTGCTCAAAAAGGGCCAGGCACTGTGGCTCATGTCTGTAATCCCAGCATTTTGGATGACTGAGGTGGGAGGATTGCTTGAGGCCAGGAACTTGAGATCAGCCTGAGCAACATAGTGAGACTCCATCTCTATTTTTTATTTTAGAAAAAAACAAAATAATACAATGTTCAAAAGGAATCAGCTCTGATAACACTTTAATTTTGAATCTTTGGCCTCCAGAACTCAGACAGTAAGTTTATGTTGTTTAAGCCAGCCTGTTACGCAGCTCCAGGAAACTAGTACACCATCTCACTTTGCTGACAATATTAATTTATTAAAATTTAATTCAATTTTCATGATGGCATATGCCTGTAGTCTCAGCCACTTGGGAAGCTAAGGTGGGAGGATCACTTGAGCCCAGGAACTCAAGTCCAGCCTGGGCAACATAGTGAGACACTGACTCTTAAAAAAAATTAATTAAATTTAAAAAGTGCCTGTAAATTAATTCAGGCAGAGGTGGTAATATGTGATAATGGCTTAATGTGCTTCTCCTTCCTTAAGCTCTCCACATCTCTTCCCCACTGAGACTCCTACTCCATTTGTCCTGCCATCTTTCCATGGTACCTTTATCCCTCAAGCTTCTCTCTACCCAGCTTAGACTCCTTGGGTCATTGTTATAATCGTTTTCTTGCATTCCATCGACCTCACCCTTTCTCTCTTCATTTTACTCTTCTAGAAACTCAACCTGATTCAATTCCACTCTTTGCTTGTATCTATGCAGTTCAAGGTGGCTGGAGAAAACATACTCGCTAAACAATGACACCTTAATTAATAATCACTAGGGCTGCCAGAACGGCCTGGTCTAGTCTTTCTCTCCCTTTATGAAAGACTATTATACTTTCAACTCCTCAAAATTCTAGCGTCTCTTCCCTTCCTCTTCTACTCTTCACTTCCGGCTAATAATCTTTCTTGCTGTTTCACAGAGAAGCAATAATAATAAAAAAAGGATGTCTACATGTTCCAATCTTTACATCCACCTGGATCTGGGTAACTGCGCTCACTGAATCTGTACAATGGAGCCTTCTGTGACAATGGTGGGCTGTCCGCGAGCCTATCTAAGGGCAATCTCCTCCTCCTGGCCAACAGACCTCAGCTCTTCTCCTTACTTGAGATTTGAGTACTGCCATCACTTCCCTTCTCTCTGGTATCATTAAAGTTTGCTGCTTACTTGTTTCCTAGATATTTCCCATTAGTGTACAAATATGCTGTGATTTTTCACTTCTTAAAAAAAGAACGTCTTCTGACACATACTCTTCCAGCTGCCACTCTATTTCTCAGATCTTCACAGAAAAATGAGTTGAACAAATCGTCTTTATGTTTTCCTTCAATTTCTCTCCTTTCATTCTCTCTTGAAGTCATGCCACCCAGTCTTTTGCCCCCAACACTCCATTAAAAACTAATCCTATGAAGGTCACACAATAATCTGCAAACCATTAAGTCTATTGGATAATTCTTAGTCCTCATCTTACCTGACTTATCAGAAGCACTTGACAGAAAGATTACTTCTTTATTTAAACATTTCTTTCTTTGAGTCCAGGACTCTGTAACTACCTGGTTTTTATCCCATCTCAAAAACCACTCCTTTGCTTCTCCTTTAATAGTTTCACCCCGTTTCCCAAACACTGAAATGTTGCTACTTTCCAGGACTCGGTCCTTGGAAAGTTTATGTTTTCTATCCATTCCCTCTCTCCAGGTGATATCATTCTATCTCAGGATTCAAAGTATCTATCAATATAGGTATGACCAGCATAGTTTCTTGCTCTTTTAGTTTTCACTCATTTCTTAATGACAGATTGACGTGCCCACTTAGCAACTCCATGACAACTTCATTTAGATGTCTACTAGGATCTTCTGTTTAACATAGCCATAAACAAATTCCAGGCCTCATGTTCCCCCAGTCATTTTTTTTCTTCTAGCAATGTCCCCTTCTCAGTACATGGCAACTACTTCTATCAGTTGCTCAGAACCCAAACCTAACCTTCACCTAGAACTCATAATTCATATTCAATTCATCAGAAAGGAAGGATGTTGAATTGTCTTTCAAAAAAGCACTTAGAACTCAATGACTCCTTCTACCTTGATCACTCACTCTTTGGTCCCAGCCTCTATCACCTCACACCTGGCTTTTGCAGTAGCCGCCTAACTGGTTTCCATGCTTCTGCCCTTGGTGCTCGATAGTGTTACCAAAGCAGCCCTAATAATAGTGATTTTTAATAACAGCTTTATTGAGATATCATTTATATACCTTATAATTCACCTATTTAAAGTGTACAGTTCTATGGTTTTAAATACTTATAAACAACTGTCACCACAATAAATTTTAGAACATTTTCATCATCCCCAAAAGAGACCCTACACCCGTTGACAGTCACTTATTATTTCTTCCTAACCTCCCCCCCTCATCTAGTCCTAGGTGATGACTAACCTATTTTCTGTTTCTGTGGCAATGCCTATTTTGGATACTTCATATGAATGGAATTATGCAATATTTGATCTGTTGCGACTATCTTCTTTCACTTAGCATGATATTTTCAAGGTTATCCATGACATAACATGAATTGGTATTTCATTTCTTTAAATTGCCAAATAATATTCTGTAGTATAGATATATTATGTTTTATTTATCTTTTCATCAGTTGATGAATATTTGGTTTGTTTTTGTTATAATGAATATTGCTGCTATGAACATTTGTGTACAGGTTTTTGTGTGGACATATGTTTTTATTTTGTCTTGCATTATAAACCTAGGAGTGGAATTGCTGAGTCATATGGTAACTCTACTTAACCTTTTGAGAAAATGACAGATTGTTTTCTAAAGTGACTGCATCGGCCGGGCTCGGTGGCTCAGTCTGTAATCCTGCGCTTTGGGAGGCTGAGGTGAGTGAATTGCCTGAGCTCGCGGGTTCGAGACCCGCCTGGGCAACTTGGCAAGACCTCGTCTCTACAATAAATCAAAAAAATTAGCCAGGTGTGGTAGTGCACGCCTGTAGTTCCAGCTACTTGGAAGACTGAGGGGGAAGGATTGCCAGAGCCCAGC
This sequence comes from Tarsius wallacei, assembly GCA_963574415.1. Taxonomy (NCBI): domain Eukaryota; kingdom Metazoa; phylum Chordata; class Mammalia; order Primates; family Tarsiidae; genus Tarsius; species Tarsius wallacei. Next base: position 30,632 of record CAUYQG010027765.1, on the reverse strand, counting down.
AGGTCGAGGCTGCGGTGGCCGGGAGTGGCCACTGCACTCCAGTCTGGGCAACTGAGTGAGACTCCAACTCAAAAAAAATTAAAAAAAATAAAGTGACTGCATCTTTTAATGTCTCCACCAGCGATGTATGAGGGTTGCGATTTTTTTCACATTCTTGTCAACACTTGCTTTATCTGTTTGGTTATTGTGATCCAAGTGGATGTGACCTCTCATTGTATAGATTGTTCCATTATTATGTCCAGTTACCTGCTCTTTACAAGCCCTTGACAGCTCATAGCTTACAATGGCTTTTAAGACCCTATATGATTTGCTTCCCACACTTCCTTATTCAATGCTCTAACCTCATTTTCCATCACTTCTCCTTTTGCTCTCTGCTCAATTTGCCCTTGAAACCTTTGCAAGTTACTGTTCCTTCACCTTAGGACATGCTTCCTCTAGTTATCCACATGGCTTGTTCTCTTACCTTCTCTGGATCTCTATTGACTTGTCACTTTGTCAGTGGGATCCTGATCACCCATTCTTAGCCCTTCCTAGCACCTTTCCCTGCTGGACTTTTCTCCATGATTCTAAGCACCATCAAACATGCAGTATGGATTTTGCTTCTGTATTGCCAGCCTTTCTCCACAAAAGGTAAGTTCCTCGAGGAAAGGAATTGTGCCTTCCTTTTCCCTAGTCATATCCCCTGTACTTAGAACAGTGCCTGGACCATACTAGGAGGTTGAAAGGTATTGAATGAATAAAGAAAGAAATCACCTAAAATAACTCTGTGCAACTTTTTTTCTAAACCAAAAGAATTATGTTTGCTGTGGAGTTTCAGATTCTATATCTCTTTCTGATGAGGTCTACATTGGTATGGTTTTGACAGAAATTGAAACTTTTTTTTTAACATGGGCCTTTTTTTTTTTGATTTTCTTAGTTCTTCTAGGATGAGGAAAACTAGAGTAGACTGGGAATGGTTATTGGGTTGGCTCATTGACATATTTGCCATTGGAGAGATAGTGTTGGAAATTTGACTTCATGTGTCCTTTACTCCTCCCCAAAAGATAATGCCTTGTAGCTACCTGTGATAACAACAGATGATGGGCATATCCATGTATATGTGTGTAGGGGGTGCCCATAAGGCAAGGGTTCTAATTCCTTTCTTATTACTAATTTGCTGTGTGACTCTCTGAGTAAATCATTTAACCTTCTTGAACATAGTCCTTCTATCTGTAAAACAAGAGAGTTGGACTACGTGATTGTTGGGGTCTTTCCTAGCCCTAATGTCCTAAACTCTGTCACCTAATGAGATATTAACTCTGGCTTCCATTTAGGACTTGGGGTCCTGGAAACTGGCAGTTATCAGCACAAAATTTCCTAATGAAATTTGAACACGGTGGCACTTAATGTATTTTTGTATCTGGGCTTTGGGAGATCAAGCTTTGAGTTGGCAATATGGGGAGTTCGGTTACTATTTTTGACAAGTGGTTGGACTTATTGAATGATACATTGCATCTGGCAGCATTACTGATGAATAAGGGAACAAAGACAGAGTTAACATTTTCAAAATAGTTGAAGAGCCTTGAAAGATTGACCCTAATGAGGTTACTAGATTCTTTTAAGAACCACACAATTTGTCTTGCAAAACCATCATTATGCAGAATGAGGTACTTAAAGTCAGAAGAAAGAGATGGCATAAGAAGAAAGGTTAACAGGGAAAAGACTTTTAGGAATGATAGGGGTTCAAGGGGGCTGGGCTAGAAGAATACTATCTTGATCTTATTTGACCAGTTGATTTTCTTGTGTATGTTTGTTGGGAGAGGAGGGAGTGGTGCTCATGAAATTATGTGGGTACAAAAGATTGGGGGATGGCGGGCCTTTGTGATACTTGTAGAAATAAAAGGCTTCACTCCTGTAAAACAAAATGCCTATTAATGACATGCAATGATCAGAGCTAATTTGGCTTTTTCTGTGATAACCTCATCCTGTGTGCTTGTTTGACATGCCCTAGGGCTACCTCAACCACTACCTTCCTTAGTGGGCCAGGTTAGGGATGAGTGGGGCTAAAGCCTGAGCTTATAAATGGCCTGAGGCTACCAAGAGGCAGAGAGGATAAAGGGCATTGGAGAAAGTGGGATCATAGCTTCTGCCTCAGCAGTTGAGTGTCTCTGCGGTCCTATTAATGCCATATAATTCTAGGACATGTATATACAAAAGTTTCTGGGTCTACCTTGGCTTGTGATTCTCTGCACAAGGCTCTGAGCATACATTCATATCCTATGGATGCAAGAAAGGAGCTTTTAGTTCAGACCACAGTGGTCTGAAGGTTTCATGCTGTTATCAGTATTAATTAGTTAGTAGTGATTTCCTGAAGCACTTTGTTGAGAAGGATCCTGTTTCTTATCTAGGTTCCACAGAAAAGAGTACCTTCACACATTAGCAAAGTCTTCCATGTGTGAGAAGGGTGAACATGTATGTGCAAACCACATATTTTCAATATCTGACCTAGTTCATGTCACTCAATCGTAGAAAGAAAGTTGAGGCTGAAAGAGGAGAGGTGATCCCGCCTGAGGTCACACAACTAGTCAGACAGCTGGGAATAAGCCCAGATCTCCTTCTTCTGATGCCAGAGTATTTTGCATCTTGCCATGCTGGGAACTACTTTCATAAAGGCTTCTGCTCCGTAAAGATAGTCGCAAAGTGTGTAGGAAAACATGAGGCCGGGAATGACAGAGCATGTGATAATATATAAACACTCTGCTTTGAGCCATGACATGAACTCTGCTTCTGTTCTTGGTTCAACAAGGCCCAAGATAGCACTTGTCTATTTGCATTGTCTGTGAAAGCTGTAATACTCTGGAGGCCATGGAAACACTGTTCTTTGAGCAATTAACCTTTTAAAAGAAAATTTCATTATTTTATAAATACACGTAAAGTATTAGGCAGTGGCACTTAACAACATTCCTTTAAATATTTTACCCTTGTAACTTATGATTTGGAGCTTTTATCTTTGGAATTCTCAGTATCTGCTTTTCTCCTAAAGGTGAAGTTACTAACTCAGGTTTTGGAAGGTTTTTACTGTAATATAAGGGTTTGTGACTAGTGGGGTTTCTAGTGGATGCTGATTCCCACTCCATGCACCCATCTGCTGGGAACGTAGGCTCTTCTTTAGGAATTGCTTTTGTGAGAAGGGAGTTGTCTTGCCCATGCTGTGTCCCCTTCCAGGAGTAGTCTGCATTCAGGAACTATCCATGCAAGGGTTCAAAAGCAGTTCTGAAGTGCCAGTTTGCCTCCCATCCTCCCTGTGGGGTCAGCTTAGGCTTCTGTTACAAGTGCATCAGTTAAATTTTTCCCTGTGCTCAGTCTAGTTTCCCTTCTTACAGGTATTATTTCTTAGAGCACATGCCAAGAAACATCCTGTAAGCTTATCACTATCTCAGTCTCTTTTACAGGAAATGCCACCCAAGAGAGACTCTGGCTTCTGAGGGTGCTGAACCAAGGGACAGAATATAAAGTTGGATAAGGGAGAGTTTGCCAATGTGAAGGCACTCTTTCTGGACACACAATTTAACACATTGGCAAGGACCTTAGGAGACAGTGCTAGGATGACTCTTAGAACCTTGGAAATGTAATGACATACCAAATGAAGCAGAACTGTCCAAATTGCCCAGGGAGATGGTGGAGGAAGTCATCAAAAGGCTTAAAGAAGTAAGCCAGATAGAATGGATATACAACTTAAGGCCAGAAAAACCATTAGTGGGATATTTTTCATGGAAGGATCAGGAGAACACTATTAAAGCAATGAGAAATATGCTGGTAAAGTGAGTGCTGGTATTGCTGAGAAGTTCAGTGTCAGTCCTCTGTTGCTAGTGCTGACAGCTAAGAGATGTTGTTACAGAACTGGGCTCCCTAGTTGTAAGAGGATGGTAAAATCCCCAAATAATAAATGTTAGGCAGTGGCACTTCACCACCAGAAGCAAGGTGGATGCAGTTATTGTAATGAGAGACAATGTTAGAGTGGCAGCCAAGGTTCTAACTCTCAGAGAGCTTAAAAATATTGACAAGAACATGGTGTTCTTAGGGAAAAGATAGGTAGCAAGTCAACAGGGTATTACATAATTTGTACAATTCAAGGAAATGAAGGATGGATGACCAGGAAGCTAAAGGCAGCCACCAAAGTTTTAAAAAAAGTCATGACTTTTTACCCGTTTTTCAGATGTAAGCTGGTTCTTGGATCTGAGGCCCATTGACTAAAGGAAAGTCTGTTCTGCCTGGGGAAGAACTCTGTGATACCATAGCAAGTGTATGAGTATTAGTTTCTGCACTTCTTCTCCAAAGAGACCTATGGCCCTTGACTTGGGGCACAATGAGGTTTTGGGATTACCCAGGCATTTTGAGGAACATTGGTCATAGGATTTAAATTGACATGGGTAGCTTGGATTACAAAACATCATTATGGTTTTCTTATGAGAGTGGAGGTGCTTTAGGATCAGGTAATAAATGGATTGCTGTTCCTGTCTGACTTGGAGTGGGGCCACCAAGTCCATCCAGTAGCCATTTCTCTGGTCCCCAAATATATAATTGGAGTTAGGCAGAATTGTCATGTCAGTTTCTTAGCCTGAGAGTGAAAACTATCTTAGAGCAGAAGTTCAACTGGAAACCTCTGAAACTACCTTCCTTGGCCCCTTCAAGATGGTAAATAAAAAACAATATTGCATACTGGGGAGATGGCAAAGTTTAACACCATGTTTAAATACCTGAAAGAAGAAGGGTTGATGGTTCCCATTATATTCTCATTTAATTCACCAGTCTGACCCTTACAAACACTGGATGGATTCTGGTGGTCATTAGTGGACGACTGCATTCTTAAGCAAGTAGGAGCCCTGATTGCTGTTGTTATGCTAGATGTGGTATCTTTGCTAGACAACATGGCTTCAGATACGTAGATCAGATCGTGGTTGTTGATCTGGTGTGTGCCCTTTTCTCCATTCCCAGCAATAAGAAAGATCATAAGCTAATTACACTGGGTGAAATGGACATTCTTGCCCCAGGACTTTGTTATTTCTCCTTCTCGCTGTCATCGTGTAGTCTCAAGGGACTAGAAACATCTGGACATAGTATAGTGCATCACATTGGTCCTTTACATCAATGACATCATATTTATTGAATCAGATAAGCAAAAATCAGCAATTAAGTGGAGGTCTTGGTAAGATATATGTGCTCCAGAGGGTGGGCAATGAACTCTATAAATACAAAGCACTACACCAGTGTGGTCTGGGTCATGCTGAGATATCTCTTCTAAAGAAAAGGACAGTTAATTCTTCTCTCCCTTTCCACCACTAAATAAGAAAAAAGACAGTGTGTAGTAGGTTTTTGAGCTCTGAGGCAGCTTATTCCATACTTGAAAAGACTGCTTCAATTCATTTACTCTGACATAAACTGTTGTTAGTTTTGAGCAGGGCTGAGGCCAGGAAAGAGCTCTATAGTGAATCCAGCCTGCAGTGCAATCAGCCCCGCCACTTGGACCATTGGACCTGTCAGGACCTATGATACTATAGGTCTTTGTGGTGGAAAAGCCTTCCTGTAGAGTTTATGGTAAGCATCAATAGGAGGAGGATCATAATTAGACCTTGAATGTTCTAGAGTAAGGCCATGCCATCATAGTAGAGAATTATACAGCTTTCTTTTTCTTTTCTTTTTAAAAATATTTTTTATCTTACCTCTTTTATTTTCTTTTTGAATTAGAGTCTTACTCTGTCGCCCAGGCTGGAGTGCAGTGGCATGCTCACGACCACCACCGCCTCGATCTGCTGGTCTCAGGTGATTCTTCCGCCTCAGTCTTTCAAGTAGCTGAAACTACAGGCATGTGCCACCACATCCGGCTAATTTTTTGATTTATTGTAGAGACGAGGTCTTGCTAAGTTGCCCAGGCTGGTCTCAAATCCGTGGGCTCAGGCAATCCTATCACCTTGGCCTCATAAAGTGCTAGGATTATAGGCATGAGCCACTGCACCTGGCCATATACAGCTTTCAAAAAGTGGTTCCTGGCATTCTATTGTTCCCTGGGAGGACAGAGCATCTGATCTTGAACCATCAAACAGTTTGTGGCCAGAACTTTTCATCAGGAGCTGGATTTTCTCTAATCTACTAAGATTGGGTTGACCCATCATTCATTCTTCATGATCTTCATTATCATCACCACAACCATCATCATTATCATCATCATCTGGCATTGACTGTGAGCAGAGGCAAAAGGCACAAGTAAACCACACAGGTGGGTTACCAAACTCCTGTGCCATCCTTCACTTTTGTCCCAGTCACTCTGCCTCAGCACACACCTACGGCTGCATGGAGGGTTCCCTAAGAGCAGTTGACAGAGGAGGAAAGCACATAGCTTAGTTAACAGACAGGCTGGCTCAGTTTGTGGGTGGAAACCGAGAATGGACTGCTGATACCCTCTAGCCCTGCCCTGTGAAAGGCAGCAGTGAAGTGAAATAATCTTATGAGTAGAGCTTCATGGGGTTCACTCGGTCCTCCACTTTGTGTGAAAAGAGAAGTGGCCAGAGGTCAGAATACACACAGACATATTATCAGTGGTAGATGGTTGGACTGGTTAGACAGGGGCTTGGACACAGCAAGCTTAGAAGATGGGGAGAAGATCTGGGAAAGAGGATGTGGGTGGACTTGTACAAATGGACAAGAATCATGAAGATCTTTGTATGGCATGCTAATGTCCACCTACGGGCATCCTCCCTAAAAACAGCACTAGCAACCAAGTATCTTCTTATTGTGGAATCTTGGTCTATGGCCAGTAAGTTGGCTCGTTTATCATTTGGTTTTCAGATTATTTGCTACTATTCGAGAGAGAATTTCCTTGACCATCTTGACCAAGAACTTTCCCTCACTGCTCTGTCATATCATCTTGCTTTTTTTTTAATTGCACTTACATAGAATGATTTCATATGTTGTCTGCATCTTTGATTAGTCTCCAACTAATGGCAAAGAGGCATCTTTGTCTTATTCATCACTTTATCCCCTATGCTGGGGATAATTCTTGACACAGAGTATGTATTCCATATTTGTTAAAAGAAGGAACAGAGTTAGCTAGGTTAGGTAACTTTTCCAAGACCACACAGCTAGTAATTACTAGAACTGAGATTTAAACTCCGGTTCCAGAGTGATGACTTTGTGACTTTGGATAAAATGCTTAACATCTGTCTTGTGCCTTCAGTTTCTTTATCTGTACACAAGGATGACAAAAGTATTTGCCTCTGGGTTATTGTGATGACTAAAGGAGTTAGTCTATAAAAGTATTTAGAATAGTGACTGATAGATATTTGGCATGGTAGAAATGTTTTGTGTTATTAAGTTGGAGAAATGGAATTTAAACTTGAATCTGACTGGCTCTTCAGCTTTGATAGAGCCTTGAAGTGGCATCTTTGATGGCACTGAGAATTTGTGAGAAAAGAAACAGTGACTAATAAAAGAATAGGTATTTGATGTAAAGTTACCTTTATACTCTTACCAGTTCCTGTGTATTGAGTACCTAATGTGTACGAAGCACACTGTTGGACACTATATGAAACCCAAAGACAGTCACATTATAGTCTTTGTCTTCAAGCAGGTCCTGCCCTAGGACATAGTGTTTTAAATGCTGACAGTCACATCATTTAGTTCTAGGTCAATGGGGGTAGTGCTGAGGCAGGAAGTGTTCTCCATGGCTGAGGATAGATAGGTAGCCCTGTGACATCTTCTGTCATCTCACACCACTTATATATTCCACCAATCCAGATGTATGGAAGCATCTGCAGGAAACCTGGGAGGTCTTTCCCTGACATGGACTCCAACTTCATTTTCACTCACATTCCTAAATTTGCTTTCTAGCCCACCCTAGATCTTACCTGATAAAGAACTAAGGGTAGACTTCCTGAGAACCTTGACCTGACACACTTTGGGCTTAGCTTCTGGGTTTCTGAGTGCAGGGGACCATGAGCACTGATACAGGATAAATTTGTGAGCCAGGAATGCTTGGGTTTATGCCACTGGCTGATGAAAACATGTGGCCACATTTTTATTTTTGACACTGACAACTTTGCCCAACCAACTGTTGGGTGAATTGTATTTAACTTTGCCTGGCAGTTTGCGCCAACATCGTTTGTTGCATACTCTAGGGAGTGCTGAGCGTATATTTAACTGAAAGTTTTATTGTTTTACAAGAATCAAGGTAAATAACAAGGCCCATTATGCCTTCTTTTGTAGGTTCCTTCACTGCTATGGCCACAGTGGGTTCTGCATTTCTGACAGAGGGGAATGATTTTTACATAGGATGCCAGGAGAGTCATTATTTTGCTAATACTAGAGATAGGATCTGTTCTAATGCAAGTGCGTGTGAAAAAAATTCTTATTCAGCAACTTAAGTTGCTCTTCTTTCTTCCCCTGGCAATGTATTGTCGGCTTCTCCTTTGCTCTTGGTCTCAGGAAAGGTTATATGTTGTTTTAATAGCATGTGTATATAATGCCCATTAGTCCTAATGGGATGTTTTCTTTCATCAGTACATAATCGCCAACAGCATGCAAATCAGCACATTCGTTCTTCTTCCACGTTTGCTGAAGGCTCCGCTCTTGGGCAACATATGGTCTCCAGTCACCTCCTCACTCTGCTCAGAAAATTTTCCATTACACATCTTAATCATCAATTTTCTTCCTCTCTGTTTAAGAAATGAATTAAGGCAATAAAAATTGAAATGATAACCACTTTTAGATGGAAAAGAACCTCTTTTTGTGGCTGCCAAAACCTACTGTTGCATTTGTATTTTTCATTTATTTTATTTATTTTTTTTTTACGTCACCAATTAGCGCCTCAAAGTGATTTTTGCGTCTGGCATGCATGGGGTGTGAACTACAAAAATTCTACTTTCTGAGCTTTTTTTGCTCTGTTCTGTGGCAAAAATTCCTTTATCAAGCAACTGCACAGACACAAGGGATACTAGTTTAGATGCATCACGAACAGCATTTGTCCAGACAGTCAAAGTAATTTTAGAAAATGTGTAGGTCTGATAAAGGCTAATCTGATGAATACTCACAATGAAGAAATTAATATTGAAAGAACACCTACTATGTGTCAGGCACTATCTTTTCTGTATGTCATTTAATTTTCTTAACAGACAAGGCGACTAAAATAACTTGCCCTGGTTTTTTTTTTTTTTTCATGTAGGCATTATTCTTTTACCAAAGAATAAATTACTAATCACTAGTTTGTGCTAGGCTCTGAGAATAGCATGTGACAGGTTTGGTCCCTGCTCTTACGGGGTTTACAATCTAATTGTAATGTCAGGCAAAATTTAATGAAACAAACAAATAAATACCCCCCCCCCAAGATTGGTAAATGCTTCAAAAGGCAATAAAAAAGATGTTAAGATTGAGAATTCTAGGGGGTGCAGGGTAGAAGGATCTCTTTTGATCTTGACTGCCATATTGTAAGCAGGAACAAGAGTCTTGATTCAGACCCAAGTTCTTCTGTCTCCAGAGCTGTTCCTCCTGTTACACACGTGGCAGCTGAGTAGTTCTATTCTGAGTTTTGATCATGAATACAATGGCTAATATTTCCTGAGTCCCTAGTCTGTTCCAGGCTCTACTCAATTTTATGTATTTCTTGAGATACGTTATGAAGTAGGAATTATTTTTCCCCATTTTGCAGATGAGAAAACTAAGAATTAAGACAACTTTGCAACTTACCCAAAGTGACACAGCATCACTTTCTTATCAGTTCTAATGCTCATGTTTTTAGTAGCTAGATTTTGTAACTATCCCTTTTAAACCCAGGGCCCATGAATGATTTTTGTTGTGCTCTTTGTGAACAGAGACTTAGGCAATGTGGACCAGCTAATGGGACATTCTGTCTCTCTTTATCCCCTCTCCTCAAAACCCCCCCCAAAACAAAATCCAAAACATCCATGCCTGTAGGCTGGGAGTAAAAAATAAAATAGATTTTGAATAGTACTTCTACTCCTTTAAGAACATCATATTTTTTTAGATTAAAAAAATAATATGTGCTTATTGTAGGAAATTTGAATAATTAAAAAATGGAAAAATGTGAAGACAAGAATAAACATCACTTATAGTTCCACCACCTGGTAATATTTTGCTTCCTTGAAGCATTTTTTCAATGTATAATATCAAAGATTACTGATGTACTTATGTCATGTGCAATTCCATACACTTTTCATATATTAAATAATTCAATTACAGTAACCCTACATGGAAGGTACTATTATTTAATACATGAGAAAAATGAAGGAAAGAATAGTTAAATAACATTCCCAAGTCCACAGGATCAAACCCACTCAAATCAGGCAGCCTGGTTCTAGAATTCATGCTACTCATTTTGCTATCTCACTTCTCTCTATAAAATACATTTATTTTATAAACATACACATATATTATATATATATATGCACATGTATATACATACATATATGTGTGTGTTCTTTTATAAACCTGGGATCATATTTTACATACAATTTTGGATTTTGCTTCTTAACGACACATTTTTTTTCATGGACATTATTTCATTGTCCTCAAATGTTCTTCAAGATATTTTTAATGACCATATAGATATATTTGTATAACCACCCCCCTGTTGCAAACTTAGGTTGTATAAAAAAATGACGCAATGAATGTCCACATTCACAAATTTTTGATCAGTTTTTTGATTATTTCCTGAGGACAGATTACTGGAAAAGGATGACTTGGTCAGAATTTTGGCATCTCTTCATATCTTTGGTGGAGTAGAAAAAGGAAAAAAAAAGTGCTCAAATGGGTGGCTTGGATTTAAATAACATAGAAACTTGGGAAAGTTAGAGATCTGTGTGGGCTGAGGAAAGAAAAACATCAGGGAAGACTTCCTTAAGGAGTTAGAGTAGACGATGAGCTGACCTTGGATTGTGGGAGCCTGCTGGGGGAGGGAGGTTCTCTAAGACTCTAGTCATCTTTCTTCCACTAGTCAGTTGACTCAGGACCTGGGGCTGGTGAGAGAAAGCTTCACAGAACAGGGTTTCAAAGGAATTCCCAAGGTAGGCGAGTATGTGTGGAGAAGAGGTAAGTGGGCCTTTTAGGCAGTAGGAACCATGTAGGTCGGCCCAGAGATGCAAGATAACATGGAGGGGTTTGAGTCATGCAGGGAAGACTTGGAGAGAGGAGCTTGGAGGAGGCAGGCAAGGCTAGAACCTAAAAAGGCCTCGTACATTGTGTTAAGGACAGATTTTCTTATATAGGCAATGAAATTGCTAAACAGTTTGAGCTTGCAGAAAGATGGGGTCACATTTGCATTTTTGATAGACCATTGTGGTGCCAGGGAGTACACAAGGACAGAGGCAGACTCTCCAGGGAGAATGTTTTGGGGACCCAGAGGAGAGCCCTGCCCAGATATTGTCCTGCTTCCAGCAGATTTGCCCACAGCAGGACCTGTGGGCATCTTCATCATTCCTCATGCCTCGCCCAAGGGAGTACAGAACGAATATTTATAAAACACTGACGTGGAAATGAAAGAGCTGCAGAAACAAAGAGCACAAACACTTCCTCTATGTTGTTGAGAGTTAACATCCGTGAGGAATATGCGTGTATGTCAGAGCAGAAAATAATGAGGCAATATACTTCCTTAAACAGATTCAGTTCATCATCGCCAGGGCTGGTGAGGCGAGGACGGTTGGGGGCACCTTCCGTTGTTGGTGTGGCAGCTCCTTTCCGAGCAGACAGGTCACTCAGTGCTTTCTTCCAGGCAATTATTTTCGGGATGACTGGAGATTTCGATCAACCAATCAAGCTTTTATAGAAACCACTTTCCTTGATTATGTTCCTGATCTTTAACTCAGGGAGAGATTTTCCTCAGTGAGGTTTGACAGCCTCAAGTTTTCAATTAATTTCTCTCTCCTGCATCTTGCTTTTACTTTCAGTTGGGTGGCTGGAGCGTTCATAGGCTCACACAAGCTTCTGACATGGTGTGTGTACGTGTGTGTGCGTGTGTGTGTGCGTGTGTGTGTGTGTGTGTGTGTGTGTGTGTGTGTGTGGTGTGTGTGTGTGCTTTAAAAGCATCAGAAATCTCTTTCTGGCCTTTGGTCAATGGAAAACATCCCATGAAAGCACAGGGGAACTCGTGAGCAGGAAGCTGAATGAACAAGGCGAGTTGAGAAGAGGCACAGTAGGATGCAATGATTCTGACACCTGGGGTGGCTGCGTTCAGGACCGGCCCAGGAACACGCAGAATAAGGCAGAATGGATCAGCATTTTCAAATGCAGGAGTCATGTTCCTGCTTCAATATATACCAAGTATTTTGAATTATCATGACTCCATATCTGTTTCAGTGTGGTTTATTCCACCAAAATTATTACTTTTCCTTCAAAATAAAATTATTTGCATAGTATATAAAAAACTTGAAGGCACATATATAGCTCTACCTCAAGGTAATATATAATATATAATTATTTGCCTAATACATACATGACTTAAAGGTTAGGTAAATATTTGTTCAGATGTTATGTGAAAGGTGGCAAAACTCTAGAAGGTAGCACGCGAATGCCTTAAGATGAGGAGACCCTGGTGTGTGGAAAGAATTTTGGAATCAGACAGACATGGCGAAAATTCAAACTCTGTCCTTTATTAAATTTGTGCCTTTGGAAAAATTACTTAATTTTGCTGGGCCTCAATTTTCTTTTCTGTAAAATGGGCATGTAAAACCTACTTCTCAGTATTGCTGGGGGTTTGGGGATTCATTCATTCATTTACTCAACCATGAAATATTTATTTTTTAAAAAATATATTTTATTATAGAGATGTGGGGTACAAGTCAGGATTTGGTACATAAATAGGTGAAGTTTGGGCCTCCAACTGGTCCTCAATACCCTGGTTTAGGACCAGGTCTCTTTGTGTTGTTACGTGCTCCCCGCTCCCTTCCTCCCTCCTTCCCTCCCCTGGCAGTATCCTGTGACTGCTGATCCCTCTCCTGTGCAATTGTGATCAGTGTTCAAATCCCACTTATTAGTGGGAACATAAGATGTTCTGTTTTTTGTTTCTGTGTTTCTTTGCTAAATATGATTGTCTCCAGCATCATCTGATTTGCTATGAAGTCCATGATTTTGTCCTTCTTTATGACCATGTAATATTGCATGTCTACTGTCATACACTGTTCTGGGCATGGGGAATGCAGCAGTGTGAGTCAAAATCCCTGCCCTCATGGAACTCTCATTTTAATGTGGGAGATAGACAATAAATGCAAAGACAGAAATGAAAGAAACTGTTGGCTGAGCAGGGTGGCTCATGCCTGTAATCCCAGCACTTTGAGAGACCAAAACAGAAGGATTGCTTGAGACCAGGGAACACAGCAAGACCCCATCACTACAAAAAATCAAAATATTAACTGGGCACGGTTGCCTGTTCCTGTAGACCTAGCTACTTGAGAGGCAGAGACAGGAGGATTGCTTGGTCCCAGGAGTTCAAGACTGAGGTGAGCCATGATTGTGCCACTGCACTCCAGCAAAGGCAATACAGCAAGACTCTGTCTCAAAAAAAAAAGAAAGGAAGGAAGGAAGGAAAGAAAGAGAAATTGCAAAGTATAAAGAATACAACAGAGTAAGGGAGAGGTTATAGCAAAGCCTCCGAGACAGGAATGTTGTAGGAAGGAGTGTTGAGGAACACCAAGGTGGTCTCAGTGCAGTGAGAGGGCATGGAGGAAGAGAAAGAAAAGAAAGAAAGGAAGAAATGACGTCAAACAGGTAGTCAGATGCCAGGGCAGAGAATGCCTGGTAAATTAGGGTAGACCTTGAGTTTTATCTTAACTGTGATGGAAATATGATGATCAACATGTAGTATCCATTAAAGTGTTACATTTGTTTAATATTTGAAATAACTAGATACCAACTTATGCAGGGCACTATATTAGGGTCCCAGGTTTGGGGAATACTAAGATAACCTTGACAGAGGAGCTCAAATTCTTGTTGGGGGAACAGTAAACTTTAATCAATTAATATTTGACATTCACTAAGGAGTTGCTATATGCCAGGCATCATTCCAAGTGTTTCCTTTTAATAGAGTAACTCATGTAGTCTTTATAAAACAAAAGCACTGTGTGTAATCAATTATTATCCCCATTTTACAGTTGAGGAAACTGAGGCATAGAGGGGCTTACCACTACACCGCCTCTCAACTTTTAAAGAAAGCAGAGTGAAATACATGCACTCCCCTTGAGGATCAAAGTGCAGTGTCAGCACAGAGAAACGTTCTCCTCAAGAGGTTGACACATCCAAGGGATTGCGTGTGCTCTGGAGTGAGACCACCACCTACTAACTGTGTGGCAGGCATGCTACCTGTCTTCTCTGTGCTTCACCCATAAAATAAGATCATTGGGGTATCCATCCCATAGGAAGTTACGACGATTAAATGAGACAGTACATGGGAAATGCTTTTGCGCGGAGTATTCACATAAGTGTCACTCAAGTCTTCGTGATACACTTACGAGTCATGAACTGGCTGCCCTGGGCATGGGCCTTGAGGCATAAGGAAGACTGTGGTAGGAAGCAAAGGTAGAGAAGTTAATTTTACTTTGATAGAGAACATCTGAGGATATTAATAGAGTGTGGAAAGTCCATGGTATGCCTGGAGTGCTAAACTAATGGTGGATGAGGGTGGAGCAGACAATTCCATTAGCCCATGACATTGAGGAGACGTTGAATGCCAACCTAAAAGCAAGATCAAGATATTACTAGGTGCTAAAACAACAGACATTAATTCTTACAGTTCTGGAGGCTGGAGGTCTAAGATCAAGGTGCTGACAGCGTTGGTTTCTTCTGAGACCCTGCTCCTGTGCTTTTAGAGGGCTGTCTTCTTTCTGTGTCCTCACACGGTGTCCCTTGGACAATGTGCTCACAGTGTCCTAATCTCTTCTCCTTATAAGGACACCAGTCCTCCTCGATTAGGGCCGACTCATGTGACCTCATTTTACCTTAATTGCTTTAAAAGCCCTGTCTCCAAATTCAGTCACATTCTGTGTACAGGGCTTAGGGCTTTAGCATATGGATTTTGGGGTGCTATAATTCAGCCTATAAGAGACAATGAGGCTTTGATTTTTTCAATGTAGGGGGATCCTATAGTCTGCTCTGTGCTGTCATAGATGTGCCCAGCAGCAAAGGGGGAGAAGAGTACAACTACTCAGATGATGAATGCTCAAAGACTGACCTGAGAGTGGACAAAGGGTGGAGCAGAAGGTGAGGTATGAAATATATCAGAGGGGGAATCTACGGGACTCAGAGCCTGATTCTCCAACTCCTTGGAGCTACACAAAACACACAAATAAAAGCAAGAGAAATCTAGATTTGCCTTACCCTGGCCTCTTTCTATGTTCCCCAGGGATGAGTCTACTTATAGCTCCTTAGTTTTTCCATCTGTTAAGTGGGAAAAATAAAACCAGGATCTCATGACTCCCAAAGGGATACAGTCATATGTTACTTCAGCACTGAGGCTTTGTGGAAATGCAGACTGGTTTCATTCTTCCTGTGAATTAAAAAAACTGTCTTTCTACCAGAATGCAGTACCAACAAATTCTCATTTTCTGGGTATCAGAAAGTAATGGTTTGGGTTTGAGCTATTCACTCACTTATGATCTGAGCTTATTCTAAAAAGACTTTGCAGCTTAGTCTAATTGGGTAATTGGGATGTTTCCAGATGAAATTCAACTTGTAGTTTTAAAAAACGCTTTGAAGAACCGGTTGCCATGGTGCCATTCTGCTGACAAGATCCTTCACTGGCTTCCACTAAGCAGCAATAATGGGCTTCTGTTTATTTTAAGTTTCAGGTTACCCCACCTGAACATCCTTCTGGGAGGAAGCAGGGCGTGAACCTGAAGGAATTAGTGAAGTCCTTCCCTAGGTCTCCTGGATGGGGGGTGTGTCTCAGCACATATGGAGGTTTGTCTTTGCAGGGGCTGGAGGGCTTAGGCCTAGAAGAGGCCCAGCTGTCATGGTAGGGCTTCCCAGACCACTTCACTTCTGGGCAGCTGGGAGTCGAGAAGGAAACACTGTACATTTGCCGCAGTATAAACTGGATGGCTGTTTCAGGATATGAGCACTAATCCCCTCATATTTGTGGGCAAATTGGTGTCTGGCAGAGAGAATTGCCTTTATTTTAAGAAATAACATGGGCTTAAAAATTAATATTCATGTTTTTATAGTATTACTGTTTCAAATTTGAGAATTTCTTTGTTCTAGGTCAATTTTCAGCCTAATAGACACTATTCTTTTTCCTTATCCTTATATTTCTTGTACCCAAGTGTTTATTGTAAGAATGTGAAACAACTTCCCCAGATGCAGTATTTTTGGCTTCATTAAAAGTTTTTCTAGTTCCTCTTCAGTTATGTCAATATTTACCTTGGACAATGCTTTGTATCCTTTTGTTTATAATTCCAGAATTATCCAAGACAAACTGATTATTCATGACTCTCTGGCCTGGGTTTGAATTTAAACATACCTTATGTTGATGTTTTAAGAGTATGAGTCCCCCAAACGATTTCCATCATTCCTTCTCAGAGATTCAGAATTCATAATCTTCCATTTTTCGTGCCCTGTATTTTTCCTTCTAACAGGGTATCTTCCTTTCTTGTGGATTATATTCTCAGAAAATATTAGCACACAAACTTTTTCTTCCTTTTCTTTTAGAATCCCAGTTTCCTCCTCTCCTGCCAAAGAAGTTTTTGTAATTGTGTGTTATACCCACATTCTTTGAACACTTCCATTGTTTTCCTAGAGAGCACAGTCTCACACTGCCCACTCCCTCTAATTAAATTTCTGATTGCTGATACACAGGACACATGACTCCTGTCTCCACTGAAGACTATAGTTTAACCCTTTCCAATGAGTATCACAGGGTCCTAGCGACCAAACAGACATCAGAAAGCTCAAGCACAGTTTTCTTGAGAGACCCACTTATACAGAGCCAGTCATCTTTCTTTAATCACTCGAGTTTATGAATCAATGCAGGTCTTTCAATTCTTGACACGTGCCTTACAACTGTTACATTTACTAAGTATTTCACATACATTATTACATATGATCCTTATGACAACATTGTGAGGTTGACCCAGAGGATTCAAATAACTTGTTTAAGATCACATAGTGAGTTGAATAAAAAAGTTTTTGTCTTCAAGAATATTTATATTAATAAACGACTTAGGTTTATACAAGCCTTTCTGATCCTCTAAAACACTATATTGTTTCTTTTTTCTTTTCTTTTCTTTTCTTTCTTTTTTTTTTTTGAGTCAGAGTCTCATTCTGTTGCCCGGGCTGGAGTGCAGTCACACCATCATGGCTGCCACCCCCTCAACTCTCTGGGCTCAGGTGATTTTTCTGCCTCAGCCTTCTGAGTAGTTGGAACTACAAGTGTGCACCACCACTCCCAGCTAATTTTTTGACTTATTGTAGAGATGAGTTCTTACCAACTTGCCCAGGCTGATCTCAAACCCCTGGGCTCCCAAAGTGTCGGGACTACAGGTGTGAGCCACTGTGCCCGGTATAAAACACTGTACTGTTTCTTGATTTGGGGACTGCCTGTGCTATATCCTTTGCCTGAACTACCCAACTTCTCCCTTTGATTAGCTAAACTTTTGTTCATTTTTAAAATCTCAACTTCAATTTTACTTCCTCTAAAAGCATTCCCTGATCTTCCAAATCTGGGTGAGGATTTCTTCCTCTGTGCTCGGTGATACCCTTAAAATATGCAAGCAAGTTAACCACAGTTTCTGTCACCCAATGATAAACATTCATTGCTATATCATCCCTCCAACCTATCTCTTACCATACTTGATATAGCTTGCTTGCCATTGTATCCACAGTACCTAGCTCTGGGCGGATGTTCAATACTTGTTGAATAAATGAACAATGCACGTTGCGTCTTCTGTTTGATACAGTCTTGGGTTCTTGAACTCAAGAGCAAACTTGAGCAACTTGGTGCCTGAGAGGGCACCAAGAGGATCTAGACAATTGCAGGCATTTCCAAGCCCAATCTACAGAACACTGTCTGAGTGTTCGTGGCTAAAGTGCCTATCTGATGTTTGTCTGCCAAACATCCTTTTACTTTACTTTGCAATCGTTTCTCACTTTTCCTTTGAGGAACTGTCCCCTTTCCACCCACTTTTGATCAGTGTTATTCAGGGGGCGCTACCCACACTTCTCAACCAGGAGTATATCTAACACACATCTTCCATTACCTGGGTGCAGTGAAAAGCTTACGGATGAGCACTCAACCCAAGCTGGGCTGATAAGTGTAATCCTGGGACTTCTACTGAAACTCTTAGGGGAGAGCGTCTTTTTTTCTTTGAAGATTGCAAGCAACAGAAACAAGTCTGGGACTGCAGCTTCTTTGGGAATTTGTGGATATAGCAATGAAACTAGTACAGACTAACTGGGCCAAGAGATTGATAGAGAAAGAATGATGAAGACATCATTTGAGTACCTGGATTCAGTAGTTCCTAAAGTATTTCACCTATTAGATTTCCAAGTTTATAAACTGATAGGTTGTCTTTTGTGATTGCAACTAGTTTGAGTCATTTTTCTGTCAGTCACCAGCAACTGATAGTGTTCTGACTAATTCAGTTGGAAACAAAATACCATGGTATTTTATTACTGACATTAGTGCTTTTTATTCCTTTGTGGATTTGCATTATGCTTCCCCTTTTTCATATGTGTTTTACATGCATATAATTTGTCTTGGATAGATAATCATGAATGGAGTAAGCAAATGTTTTTGTCTTATATTTCTGAAGTCCTGTGTCATGAGACAGGCTCAATGGATGTCTCCTGGTTCATATTTGAGCCCAGGACATGCTTGGGATTCTTCTTTGGGAATTGTGATGATTTTACATAGATTCACCCTCCCTGCTTCCACACCCTACCTATTGGTTTCCTGGGGCAAATTTTGGGATGGTAAATTTCTGGACCTGGAAAGGTGGACTATGATCTCAGGCAATGCAGACAAAGTTCTTGAGCCTATAGAGTCAGAATCTTAGAACTGAACCTAATTGAGTTTCGTGTCCAGAGCTGAGCAGATAAGGCTTTGGATTCTCTGTGGAGACAGTTTTCTGCCCCCTTAGGGGACTGGAGAACTAAAGGCAGTTGTGACCCATTTGGTTTTCATGGTTGGTGGACACTGGTCTATAAGTACTGTGGTGACATCATGCATGGGCCTTTTTGTCCCATGAACTGAAGGATGAAAAAAATCTCTCTTTCCCAGAAACCCTCCATGAAGTGTCAATGAAGCCTCCAGTGGGAACTGTTTGCCATAATCAATAAACTCATCAGTTGCTCTCTATACCTAATTCAAGGAAGATATATTAATAATTAAAGCAGGGTGGCAGGGGTTTCATTAATAGAAACTGAGTCCCTGCTTTTTGCAAAATGTATTTCTGGAAACTGGATCATTGACTGCATCACTCTATAATAGAAAATACATTCTCATTCAGACTTATATTTGGGAGTTGTGTTCCTGGACAAGGCCACAGTTTCAGATATCTCAGAGGTGACCTTTCATTGTCATCAAATTCAAGACACAAACTGCAAAATTTTAAGATAATGAGAATAGAATCTAATTACTATTAAATTGTAAAATGTAAAATGACGAATTTAAAATGAAGTATATGTTTCATATCCATTTTTTATATGTGTATCAATTACCCATGAAGTATTCATATAGCAAATAAAAATGTATCTGACTATTACAATTTAAACAAAAGTGCAATGTGCTAATTATAAAATGTATTTTTACTTTAGAAATTAAATTAATTTTGCTTGTCTTCTTAGGAATTTGAAGGGCTTTCAGGAGATGGTTTAGATCTCTTTATATGACCTCTAATCTAGCCCCTTTTACATTTTCTTACAGTAAGCATGGATGTACTGGCCTATTGTGTAACTGTGCTAGAAAATACCTGTTTGTACTGATGATAGTAATGTTGGTGGTGTTCCACTCCCGGGACCTGGTAGAGACATGGAGAAGTGACATGCAAGTCATCATCTCTATACAGCAAAATTTCAATGAACAAAACATGTACAATTATCCATGAAATGAAATCCATTTTTGCTGTGAACCATATTTATAATTAAGAGGTAAAATCTGCTTCTCTCCTTCATGAGGTTGAAGTAGGCAAAGTTCAGCACTCACTTTTATGTGGCATATTAAGCAAGGTTATTTGGCACTCTTTTCTCATTGTGAATGTTCTTTCCCTTGTTCTTTTGTCCTATGATGGCCTAATAGCAAAATTTGGGTTTAGATGCATGGGCAGGGAGAGGATCCAAAAGTCCTGAGCTGAGACATGGGGTCCAGCTCACCCAATCAGAGAGCTCTACCAAAGGGCCTAGGACACAAGCACAGAGGACAATGCGGTATAACTTGTTTTCTTTTGTCAGAAATTTCTTTTGCATATGACTTCTCAAGAAATTTCCAATGGATCTAGGCCCCTGGGTATCTAGGACACCATTATCTCCCATTCCATCAATACCTTATATTGATTCCTACCAGAACCAAAAAAAGGAAAAAGTTTTTTTGCTTAGACCCAGCTAACCTGAAAATTCAATTAAACAGCATCCTCCAAATACTCTAGATCATTGACGTTTAACTATACACGTTCTTGGAAAGACCAAATTGACATTTAGAGAGCAGTATTTTGTACTGAAGTAGAAATTGAAATAAGAATGTACTTTCACTTGCTTGTTTTGATAAAATTTTACTGGTAGGAAGATTGAAGAGATTTCTGGGGTCAAATATCGAGTTTTTGATTTATTATCAGTGAACATTTCCCCCAAACTCTATCCTATTGCTTCATTTACCAATGAAGTTTAACAAAATTACATTTTTGGTTTGGAATTTTATTGTTGATATTTCTCTTGCTTGTCTAGAAAATCTTTAGATACTTAAGGGTTACAGTCAGTGAGATTAATGCTGACTTCTGTATTGGAGGATTTTTCTTGACTTTATCCTAGAATTAGTGAGCACAACAAACAGCTGTGTCGATAGACCCATTCTACTTGGTGACACATTCTTGCTGGAGCAACTGGCAGATGGTTTGTCTTGTGGGATTGCATCAGAATGGGGGAAATGCTGTTTGGAGAGGGGGTTCCATTTATTTAAAGCCAGATTCCTCCATTTTTCTCCTAGTATTGAGCCTCCTGTCTCGTAATTTTTTTTCCATTACTCTAATTAGGCATGCAGCCTTTTCTCTGCCATTTTACATTTCCACTTGGTTGTGCTTCTTGTTCAACCCCATTTTTATTCCTGCCACTGAAAACTTTGTCTAAACTATTCTTGGGTGAGTGTCTGGGGATGCCATTCCATAAGAAGTCCACAGCTTGATTCAATCTCCTGACAAACTTACAACTGGAAACCAACAGAGAGAATGAAAGGAGACAAGAGGCGCTAACTGAGTGACAATGGCAATCTTGTCACAGTGGTGTTGCTCAAACCGATGTTAGACTGGGCACAGAGCACATGCCTGGTAAGATATGTGCCATGCCAGTTTGTCTTTGGGTTTTATTACTATGCCTTAAATGACATTAACTCTTGCATATATTATGTTTTTGACCTGGGAGTATAAGAAACCTGTGAACAATAGATTTGTGCCTAAAAAATCTAGATCTTGTTTGTTTTAAAGTGTTCTTCTGAGGAGAAGAAAAGGAAGCCTCTAATTGCTTCCAGGAAATCGTATATAATTCCTTTCCCCAAGTACATATTCGGGCTAATGACCTTGAGACAGGTATGAGCATGTCTCTGTATATAGTCATACAAACTCAGAATTTTATCTTTGAGTAGTTTGGAATCCTATAGTCAGAGTTTGTTCATGGACATTAATGATGAACTTTTTTTTTTTTTTCAGAACCTGTGGATAAAACTCACCTTTTTAAAAGAGACTTTCTTATGCAGGAGTTGCTTTTAATGGTTCCATGATGGAAAGTGATGATTCTTCAATCAAAATGCTCTGAGATACTGCAGCCACCTTTGTCACTGGTTCCCGAAGAATGTTCTTGGAATCCTGACACCACAAGGAAAGTGCACACTTCCAGGTAGGGCAACAAGTCCTCAGGGGGATCATCAGAGCGAGATCCAAATCTTCCATGCATTGTCAACTCCTTCTTTTCTTCCATCATCTTCTTCCAAGATGTTATCATTCCTCCCCCATGGGATATCCTGCTCTTCCCAACTCAGTCCCTTTTGCAATTCTAATCCAACCCTCAGCTGATACAGGTGGTGTACAAAACGTAGGGGTTCCTACAACACTTCATAAAATAAGAGCTTCTCAGAGGTCACACCAAGGAGAGTATTGCTACAAAACAATTGGCTTTTGGGCAATGTTCATTTGCATTTTCCTAAAACATATACCCGGGAGGGAAAAAGTGCATGTTTAAAGAAGAAAATGGAGAATGAATTTATCTATCTTCTTAGAGAGCCTATTGCTGGAAGGGCCATAAGAGGAATACATTCTCAGAGTTATCATCTACAAATAGTTAAAATGAAAGTTCCTCCAGCCGTGGCTGCACCCAGAGAGTGGGACAGAAGTTCTGATTGAGAACTTTGATTTCCCACAGATTGTTTGAGTCTTAAATGAAATTTGGAAAGGTTCCCTGACATCAAAGGCTGTTTCTTTTGGCTAATCGATTGAGTATGTTGTGCCTGTCCTCCCCTGAGCACCCCCATGACTGGGAACATATGTCAGATTCTCCCTTTGCCAGTAATGTAGAGGTTCATGACAATAAAACATATTTTTTTAAGCAAAAACAACAACAAAACAAAACAAAACAAAAAAAGGTGGTCCTGGGGAATGTTAATGCAGCAGAGAATATCAATGAGTTACTTCTCCTCCCTAAAAAAAAAAAAAAAAAATACAATGTCTGATCAATTCATATCTAAATATTATCTGCATAATTTGAAAATAAGACATTGAAGGGAATAGGCCCAGTCTCACTATCCTGTTCACATTTACATCTGGAACAGCTGCCAGGGCCTCTCAGAGTTGATTTTGTTCAGTTCTGCAGGGCCGATCTGAAATCCAGGCAGAAAATGAAAGTGAGCAAATTTACCTCTGGCATTCAAAGAAATGCTTTTGGTCAAAGTGAGTATTTCTGACCATGACTCATTTTCAAAAGAAGCATTGAATTCGCTTTGTCATCTTTGCCTGGATCAGGCTCAATCAGCCCTTTTATGATTTTTTAAATATCCTATATAGCCGGGATGGCATTTATTAGGCTTCAGCTATTCAATATTGCATTTCAATGTATAAAAGTGACTGTTCAGTTGAATATTGAGTTTTCTAAGGAAGTAAACCTACAGAAAAGAAATTTGCAAGAATCTAAAATAAATGAGTTTGAGAAAGATCAAACTGCCCTATGGCTGTTTCAAAGATCAAAAGATCTCTCTTTTATAGAAATCAGGAGCAGTTTGAATAGCCTCTTTCCTCTACTGCAAAGCCCCATTTTTTCACTATCATTGATAGCTTTGGACTGCACCATAATGGTATGAAAGGACTTGGGGAGGAGGGAAGACGGTTTCATTCCCAAAAAGCACCCAGGACTTTTGCGTCTGAAATAGCAGGCTTTTAATTTAATTTAGTCTGGAGCCCAGTAGAGTGGGCAAATGAAAATCAGTCCTCAGCTCCTTCAGGAGGAGTAGTGGCCTTGAGGGGCATAAGAGGGTCTCTTGATAATTGCTTTTAAGGGCTGTGGCATATCCTTGTTTCTACCTCTTAGGGAGGATGGTTTATATGTTAGTTATTTTGGGGTTCATATGTTGTGCATCATTTTAGAGAGTTATTTAATCTTTCCAGAACTCAACTGCTTCATGTGTAAAATGAGATTGAGATATATTATTGGATTAAACTTTTTTGCTCATGCTATTTCTTCAATGAGGCTAATTCATGTTTGGTATCCAGCACTAGTCAGAATGGTTTTTCTTCTGGGAAGACTCCCATGAACCCTCAGACCAATGTGGAGATAAGAGTAACTTTATTTCAAATGCTAATCTACCATGTAGCTTCTGACTAAACTGGAGTCCAGGAATGCCTTCAAAATGTCTAGTTGATGTGTTACTCTTTATGTAGACACACCTATTCATTGTAAGTTTCTTCCCAAACAACCCTTGATATTGTTGCAGAAATCATAGGCTGTGATGCCAGTAGCCACCTATGCATTCCTTCCGGAGCATGTGTGTTTTTTCCCCAAGATATAAGCCCCAGGTCTGGGGGTTGTGAAGTGGAGATCTTCTTGTCTTGTGGCTACCCAAGATCAAGTGTCTATTAGTTCCCTTAACAAATCACTCAAAACTGACAAAATGGATTTGTCTGCCTCCTCCTTTGGTTTCTCGGCTCTACCATTTGGGGATCGCTTTGTATATATGGTCCTCTCATGGAACACACTGAGTTATGCCAACTCACCCTCTCCCATTAGAAAGTGTGCCATGACTTTCCTTATAGCATTTGCCTCAGTTATAACTGAGAACATTTTGTGTATTCATGTCATGTCTATCTCCCTCTATAAGAGATGAGAAAACCTAGCTTATTCATCAGTCATAAGCTAAGACAAAAACAAAATAATTGTTGAATAAATGAAATTAGTGGAGATGAAGTTCAGCACACAGTAGGTCAGCGGTCCTCAACCTTTTTGGTACCAGGGACTGGTTTTGTGGAAGACAATTTTTTTCACAGATGGGAATGGATGGTAGGAGTGGGTGTGTGAATTATTAGATTCTCATAAGGAGTGCGAAACCTAGATCCCTGGCATGCACAGTTCACAATAGGGTTTGTGCTCCTATGAGAATCTAATGTCACTGCTGATGTGACAGAAAATGGAGCTCTGCTTGTCCACTGCTCACCTTCTGCTATATGACCGGGTTCCTAACAGGCCACCAACCAGTACCCATCTGTGGCCTGGGGTTTGGGGAATCCTGCAGTAGGTGATTAAGAATGGCAGCTCCTCCTGTTCCCTGTACTGCAAGTTCCTAGAAGCCAGGATGAGCCTTGTCTCTCATCCACAAGTATCTGGGGTAGAGCCTTGACAAAGAAGCTGATCCAGGAAAGTCTGTGGATATGCAGATGGACACCGTCAATCATCTCTTTCCATCTGGTTGTCTTCTTCTTCTGCCTGCTTCTCTGTCTCTGTGCATTATCAGCTTTCAGGGAGATGCTGGAACTCTTGTTTATCTCCTTATGTTGCAGGTTTTCTCCTTCTTGAGAAGGTCTTGGTTTCAGTGAGAGGCAAGAAACTGTGTGATGATTTTGTGTTTTTAGCACCAGTCAATGGGTTGGGTGGAGGGAGGAAGCTAAAGATGTCAGCCCAGTTAGCTGTACTAGTTAGGTCAGGTATCTCATGCTTTTAGACATTATCATCAACATTATCATTATCAACAACAGATAAAAACAACTTTTTTAAAGTTTGAAAAACATTTCCCTCCCTGCTTAGAAGAAAAAGCTCTCTATTAAGATCGTAGACTATTCATAGTCATAGATTCACTATTAGAATCTTTTGCTTTGGCTACAGCAATTACCCATAAGAAGTTACTTTATTAGTTATTAACTACTTATTATGAATTAATTTATCACCCCATTTCTCCTGAGAAGATGAAAGACCAAGTATTAAGTCACTTTATTTCCTATGTGGGAAGGAAGCATTTCTGTTAGAGTTTAGTCATAGATAATGGAATTCAGTCTAGTCATTTTTAGTAGAAATGGATTTCATGCAAGGAACAAGTTGCTTACAAAGATAACTAGAAAGGCTTAAGTTCTTTAGGCAGAATTTCCAGGAATCACATCTCGGAACACCTCAGGACTGGCCCATTGAGGCAGCTGCTGCCTCTGCCATGATCAAGTTGGTGAATAAAGAGGTCACCTCTACAACTGCTGGCTGATGCATCTCCCTGCGCCTCTCCCAACGTGTGCCAACAAAACAGACGCCCTTGAAATGCCTCTCAATAGTCATGGTGCTAGGGTCCCACGTGTCTCCACACTGTGCTGGTTATCAGTAGTGGAGTGTGGCCTCTGCCTCTATATCTACTTCTACATTCTAAATCTCATGAGGGAGTGTCTGCTTGGCTGAAGCTAGGTTTCACATGGAACCTCAGTGGCAGAGGACTTTGGGAAATGAGGCCTTTACTTTTTCTGACTCCAGTGGGCCATATAGTAGCTATGAGGAAAGAGTTTGGGATGAACTAGAGTGAACCAGTCTGCAGATTCTACCACAGTGGGGATGTGGTAGGGGTGTTAAGAAAACACTTTTCTTTCTTTCTTTTTCTCTCTCCTTTCTTCCTTCTTTTCTTCCTTCCTTCCTTCTTTCCTTTTGAGAGATATACATGGAAAGGAGGCTGTAAACAAGTTTGACCTCACCACTTTGCCTACAGCTTGTCCTGGTTATTAAGATGAACCATTTTAGGAATGTCACATCATAAGGACATTATTATTTTCTTTGAGTAAGTGGTTTTGAGGTCCGTGTGTAAACTTTCTTGAGTAAATAGTCTTTTTCTCCGATGCCCTTGACGTTTATGGTGAGGTTGTTTCAGTTCCCTCCTTGGCAGAGAAGAAAAGCTGTTCCCATGCCCTGTCAAACTCACCAATTATTGGGTAGTCTTTCTTCATGCTAGTTTCATTTGTGTTGGAAAATGCCCTCATGACAATGGGTGGAAAGAGAAGCTTTAGATGTTACCCAGAAAAGCCCAGCACTTTTACCTACCAGGTAAATTGCTATTTCCCTGATGAGGAGATCAAAGCAGGGCTCAAAGTCGCTTGTTTTAGATGGATCATGGGATCTTCTCTGGGCTTGGGAAACAGGCAGTCAGTGACACTATCCTGCCATCTTCTTTTTAACATTCAATCTAGCAAACACCTTAAGCTTTGATAAACATCTTCTCCTTTAATAGTGTTGACTCCAAGCTAATAAGGCAACTAGCGAATCAAGTGAAGGTAAATTTCTCATTAACAATTTATTTAACTTTGTTGAAGAGAGCAATTCCAACTTCTGCTAATTGAGTTTGTAATAAAAACATGGATCCATTTTACTACCACCCTCAGGACCTTAATCAAACTCCAGGAGAGGTAAAGTAACTCTCATTAGCAGACTAAGAGGTAAAATCCAGGATAGGATGGAAGGTACCAGAACAGTGTTAAATTCCAGAAACTTCAACAAGGTTATAAAGCAGAGGCACAGACCGGCATTTCACAGTGTTTTGAATTTTATTTTTATTTTTATTTTTATTTTTGAGTTGGAGTCTCACTCTGTCGCCCAGACTGGAGTGCAGTGGCCGCTCCCAGCCACCGCAGCCTCTACCTGCTGGGCTCCGGCGATCCCTCAGCCTCAGCCTTTCGAGTAGCCAGAATTACAGGCACGCGCTACCATGCCCGGCTGATTTTTTTGATTTATTGTAGAGATGGGGTCTCGCCAAGTTGCCCAGGCGGGTCTCGAACCCGCGGACTCAGGCAATCCACTCACCTCAGCCTCCCAAGGGCGGGATTACAGGCTGAGCCACTGAGCCCGGCTGTGTTTTGAATTTTATTTGCCAGAGGAAGAGCCCTTTTGACATGAAGCTAAAGCTGTGTGTAAGACTTTGAAAGTGCTTGCGTTAGTATGTGGGTGATGTGTTCAATTTCTCCCCCTTTATTTAAGATGTCTCCGCAGAATATGGAAAAATGTGCTGGCTAGACCTGTAAGAAGATCTGCCCTTTTCTAGCCGATCCGAAGACTTTCTCTCTGGCTCCAGGAGGTGGCTGTAATTTAGGAGTTTCACAAGGAAGGGCTGAGCAAGACCGCCTAAAGTGATGACCCCATGAGCAGAGGGACATGTGGCGTGTCTGTGATGGGCCAGTGATTGGATTTAAGGGATTTAATAATTCTTCATGAAATTCTTTGCTTTTTTCTTCAGACTTTCCTCTGGAAGCCTGATTAAATGTGTATTATTTCTTCTTAAGTGATTTTACAGGTCGTTTATTTTGGATTTATGAGCATCAACACGTTTTAAAAGGTATTAGCGAGCTGTACTGCTGGATACTTGTTCTTTAAATCATCAACTCTACTCTCTATCAGCATCAGATAATAAGAAATCTCTCAAATATTTTATCTGAAAGTTTATTTAGGCAACAAATATTTTTAAAACACCTACTGTGTGCCATGTACTGCGCTCAGTTCTAGAACTATTCCAGTGGACAAACAGTCAGGGTCCTTGCTGTCACTACACTATAAACAATTATTTTTAATAGTTTGGTAACATCTATATCATTGTGCAATTATGGAGATGAATGTGAATTTGAATTTATCTTCTTTCCTCCTCAACACTCCATCTATTTATGGAGAGGCATGAGCAGGATATGGTTCCTCTATTTTTTTTGTTTTTTTTGTTTTTGAGTTGGAGTCTCACTCTGTCACCCAGACTGGAGTGCAGTGGCCGCTCCCGGTCACCGCAGCCTCGACCTGCTGGGCTCCGGCGATCCTTCCGCCTCTGCCTTCTGAGTAACTGGAACTACAGGCGTGTGCTACCACGCCCGGCTAATTTTTTGATTTATTGTAGAGATGAGGTCTCGCCAAGTTGCCCAGGCGGGTCTCGAATCCGTGGGCTCAGGCAATCCACTCACCTCAGCCTCCCAAGGCGCGGGATTACAGGCTGAGCCACCGAGCCCGGCTTAAATTTATTTTCAATTCCTAATTATTTTACTAAATTTTAACATTATCCATGGTGTTGAAGACGTTTGCATCTATTATATTCATATGGTGGAATACCGTGCAACATCATGCTACTACACATCTTTTCCCAATTCCGCGTTCACTGATGTCATTTCGGTAGTTTGAAATCGACAATGGGAATATTTACACCATAGAAATTGGCAAATGCTTCAAATCGGGGCTGGAGTTTTTGTTTATCTATATGTGAAAAGGTGAGGCAGAAAATGTTAACGACAAGAATTAAACTTAAAAGTATGTCTTGCCATAGTCATTATAATTTAAATAGCACCCGCAGGCTGGGCTCCTTGGCTGGGCTCCTTGGCTCAGTTTGTAATCCCAGCACTTTGGGAGGCCGAGGCGAGTGGATTGCCTGAGCCCGAGGGTTTGAGACCAGTCTGGGAAACTTGGCAAGACCTCGTCTCTACAATAAAACAAAAAATTAGTCAGGCGTGGTAGCGTGCGTCTGTAGTTCCGGCTCCTTGGAAGGCTGAGGAGGAAAGATCGCCGGAGCCCAAGCAGGTTGATGCTGGAGTCACCGTGAGTGTGCCACAGCACTGCAGCCTGGGCGACGGAGTGAGACTCCAAATTAAAATAAATAAAAAAAAGAACCCATAAATGAGAAAATAGAAGTGTTTATCTGGTTCAGCAGAGAAGTAGCTTATGTCACTGATGAAGGAGTGAAATCGCATTTTGGAACTATACTCAGAGAAAAGGTTATTAAAGCAGCACAAGCCCTAAAGTAAGGGGAAAGGGAGAGGGAAAAAGACAACATTTCTTATTAACTGGACACTGTTATCATCTTTTCTCTTAGTCAACAATCGATTTTTCTGTCTCCCTCCACTTCAAATGGCTAAAACCTATATTTTCAGGTCTTGCTCAGTCAGGCCCAATCTTTTACACTGTGTGCT
This sequence comes from Tarsius wallacei, assembly GCA_963574415.1. Classification (NCBI taxonomy): domain Eukaryota; kingdom Metazoa; phylum Chordata; class Mammalia; order Primates; family Tarsiidae; genus Tarsius; species Tarsius wallacei. Next base: position 1,026 of record CAUYQG010027765.1, on the reverse strand, counting down.
GTAATAGTATTAATACAACACCCAAATCTATATAACTGAAACTTCACATTTCTCCAAATTTATTTCTGAGGGTTTTATAAATTTTCTAATTATTTTAATTTAGATCAATTTTTATTTATTCCAGGTATCTCTCTTTCAAATGTAAACCTGAACCCAGAAAGAGTGATTTTGAAAAGTCAAATTTTAGATCCCACTTTGTTCAAATAAATCTAAAAAAAAATCAAGAAAGTGCCGGGCTCGGTGGCTCAGCCTGTAATCCCCTGCTTTGGGAGGCTGAGGTGAGTGGATTGCCTGAGCCCGCAGGTTCGAGACCCACCTGGGCAACTTGGCAAGACCTCATCTCTACAATAAATCAAAAAAAAAAAAATTAGCCGGGTGTGGTAGCGCGCGCCTGTAGTTCCAGCTACTTGGAAGGCTGAGGCGGAAGGATCGCTGGAGCCCAGCAGGTCAAGGCTGCAGTGGCCTGGAGTGGCCACTGCACTCCAGTCTGGGCGACAGAGTGAGACTCCAACTCAAAAAAAAAAAAAAAAAAATCAAGAAAGTAAGTCAAGAGGTAATGCTTTGTGTACCATATTTACTTCTCCTTTGATTTCTTCATGGGTGCTTTATTTATTTTATTATCTAGTAATGTGTGCCTTAAAAGTTCTTGATCATTTAATGTATTTGTGGAAAGTATTTGCATGAACTATAAAGAATAATTTACTAAGAAGAAGAGATGTTAAATATCAGAATGGACAGTTTATACAACTCACAAAATAAGAATATGTTTTAAGTTCATAGGGTTATTTGTTTTTTCTTCCAGAAGGAAAATCTCTTGAGTTTTCTTTTAGTTCAACCTTAAGAGTTTTCTTGTTATTCTTTTTTACTTAATAGACATATGAGCAGCCAACGGGCACATGAAAAAAAATGCTCAGCCTCACTCATCATCAGAGAAATGCAAATCAAAACCACATTGAGATACCACCTAACCCCAGTAAGAATGGCCATCATTAATAAAACAAACAACAACAGATGCTGGTGAGGATG
>CAUYQG010027760.1:0-18984 GCA_963574415.1 Tarsius wallacei | reverse complement strand
TGAGTGATCTCTCACAGAAACAAAGATCTGAGTATCACATGTTCTCACTCATAAGTGGATCTTGAACATCTATCATAATACTATAAGAAAAAGATTGACAGTGGTGGGAAACTATGGGGGGGGCAGGGAGGGAAGGGAGGTGGAATTAACGGTAGCTAATATCTGTCTGGGGACGGGGGGGACACCCCTTATCAACAAGGGTACCTGAACGATGCATATTTGTATACCTAACCCTTAACTGTACCCCACAATTTTAAAATAAAAAATATGTTTAAAAAATAATAAAAAAAAATACTCAGTAAGCTACCACAGAAACAAAGAGCAGAGTACCATATGTTCACACTCATAAGCAGATGCTGAAAATTTACCATGAGACTATAAGAAAGGGATTGGCAGTAGCAGGATACTGCCAGGGTGGGGGTCAGGGAGAGGGACACAACGTTGTCTGATCTCAAACGCAAAGTGGGAACCAAAGGGAGGCCCAAACTTTAACTGTACAATGTTCACTTGTACACATAATTCTGAATTGTACCCCACAGCTTTAAAATAAAATATTTTTTAAAAATTGAACTTGAGAAACTCAGGAGAATCATGATGATGGGAACAAGAGAGACGGATGGGTTCAAGTTTAAAACAAGGGAATTAAGTGAAAATCTGCACATTGAATAGTAGGCTTTCAACCCCCTTCCCCCACATTCTGCTGGTATAAAAGATGAAATAGTTTATATTTTTTTCCTACTTTAGCAGAATGTCAATAAATACTATCTAAAATAAATAGAAGAAAAAATTGCAGTTTAAGCATATTGTTTTGGAAATATAGTGATAATAACAGCAGAAAGAACTGGGAAAGTTGAGAGTGGTTACTTCTGGGAACAGGACTTGGGGAGACAGGGCTAAGGGCTGTGGATTTCATTATAACCTTTTAGTACTTTTAAGTTTTAAAACTATATGCCTATATAAGTGTTTAAAAAATTAATATTGATAATATAATAAAAACTTTGACAAGTGTTATATATAATTTAAATGAATAAAAATAAAATCACTTAAAATAAAAATGAAGTAAAACTTAAATTACTCAAAATCAGTTTTCACTGAGACCTCAATAAGCATTTTTAAAAACTCTACATGAAATATAGTAGAATGATACAAATCAAGGCAAATCAAACTAATCCAAGAGATTATATTTTTTTTTTTATTTTTATTTTTATTATTATTTTTTTTTTGAGTTGGAGTCTCACTCTGTTGCCCAGACTGGAGTGAAGTGGCCGCTCCCGGCCACCGCAGCCTCGACCTGCTGGGCTCCGGCAATCCTTCCGCCTCAGCCTTCCAAGTAGCTGGAATTACAGGCACGCGTTACCACGCCCGGCTAATTTTTTGATTTATTGTAGAGATGAGGTCTCGCTTGCCCAGGCGGGTCTCGAACCCACGGGCTCAGGCAATCCATTCACCTCAGCCTCCCAAGGCAGGGGATTACAGGCTGAGCCACAGAGCCTGGCTAGAGATTATATTTTTAAACAGCAAATCTCTGGAAAATCTTTGGGTAGTATATTGACAATCCAGATTCCTCATCTTTTCATTGTATTAAATCTATGTAAATCTTTAATAAGATCATCTTTAACATTTTTAGTCATCAAGAAAAATCCAATTAAGTTCAAGCTATTTACCTTAAAGAATAAACCAATACATTTAAAACATTTAAAATCTCAATCGTTGATATACAAAAGGGCAGGGGCTACATCTGTCTTATGTGTTTCTATAATCCAAAGTCTAGAACTATATGCTTGGTGCATACTAAGTACTCAATAAATTCTCATTTGGCAGATGATTATTATTAACCAAGAAAGTTATTTGACCAGGAGATCCTACTCTCTTTGCATTCTGATTCATCAGGCTTTTAACAAGTGTACCAAAGTGGCATTCTACGTTCCTGCTTTTAATACAGATTTGACTTTTGCCAATTAAACAAATAATTTTATATTTTAAAGATTATAATAAAGAAAGCACTAACCTGTCAGTCCTCAAAATCTGAGGGAATAAATTTATTGGTCAGAGCCGGGCTCGGTGGCTCAACCTGTAATCCCGCGCCTTTGGGAGGCTGAGGTGAGTGGATTGCCTGAGCCCGCGGGTTCGAGACCCGCCTGGGCAAGCGAGACCTCATCTCTACAATAAATCAAAAAATCAGCCGGGCATGGTAGCATGCGCCTGTAGTTCCAGCTACTTGGAAGGCTGAGGCGGAAGGATCACCGGAGCCCAGCACGTCGAGGCTGTGGTGGCCGGGAGCGGCCACTGCACTCCAGTCTGGGCGACAGAGTGAGACTCCAACTCAAAAAAAAAAAAAAAATCTATTGGTGCACAAATAAAAGACTGTTTGTTATATTCTATTCAGCATCTCTAGGTATTTTCTAGAAGGAAGGTTTTCAGGCTACTTAGACGATTACACTACTGGAAATAGAACTACCAGCCACATTAGATACTTTATTTCTTAATCCTCATCCCAACCCTGCAAGACAGATCATTGTATTCCTATTTTCAAATGAGGAAATTGAGACTCATAGAAGTTAAATAATTTTCTCAAAGTCACACAACCAGTGAGGGGACCCAAAAAATCCTGGAATTATTTTATGGAGGGTGGGCCCCTTGTAGTACAGACTCCCCCTGCTAGGTAAGTGTTCTAGAAACCTATTGGCATCACTGTACCTGTTAGTTTTGTTGTGAGAGGCTGCATTCAGCATTGATGAATTTTTTTTTTTTTTTGGAGATTCTTGCAACATGTTTGCCTATTTCATGATGGGTGATTTACCAGCTCACCTGCCCACACTGCACTGAATGTTCAGCAGTTTTTGACCAAAAACAGCATGACACCACCACCCCCCACCCGTTCCTCACCCTCCCCATTCACCAGATCTCACCCTGAGTGCCTTTTGTTGTTCCCCCAATGAAAAAAGTCCTCAAAGGGAAACATTGTGCCAATGTGGAAAACATGAAACAAAAAGTGGCAGAAGCACTTGAAGGGCATCGAAATTGACGAATTCAAAAACTGTTTTGGGCAGTGGAAAAAGTGTCTGATAGGCGTATTGCATCAAACAGAGAGTACTTTGAAGATGACTGAAGTTTAAATATGTAAGAATAAATACACAATTTTTTATAAATAAATTCTGGGTTTTTGGGGGTACCCCCTCATACTTTCCCTATCTCATATCACCTCTCTGAAGAACTAGCTTATTTCCTCAACTTCATCTAAAAGAAGGGAGTCTAATGCTTGCGAAGGGTTTATACCAAAGAGTTCTTTGACTGTTCTCCTTGAAAAACATTCTTTAAAAAAGTTTCTGGCAAGATTCCACTAGTAATTATGAGGGTGAATGGCAAGCCAAAGAATTATGAAGCCTGGATGTGACTTGACATCACCTTTGGGGGAGCCATCAAGAATCCTTGAATAGGCTCATGTCTGAGCACACAGAGAGTGAGAGAAGCAGACCTTCCCTCCCCAAGCAGCTGGCCTTATTCTATCCAAGGGTGGGTCAGCAGAAGGTCTGGAGGATTGCTCAGCCTGAAATCCATAGGAGAAAGTGGATACAGGAGAGGTTAATGTCCATGCTGAGGAATCGTGAAACCAGCGAAAACCTGGATCATTGGCTTAGAGACTGGACCAAGGCCAAACACAAAATATAGCCATAATTGGAGCCTTCCCAAGTAGAAAAAGGTTATTAGTGGAATCACATTAATCACCATGATTAATGCTGAAACCCAAGCTTTTTATTATGTAAAAGGCTCAAAAGAGTATATTGATAAGGAGAAAAGGGTTCTAATTTTGCAGAAAATAGTGAACTAAAGAAGGACAGTAAATATTCAGGATGTGATTTGAAAATCAGAAACCTGGACAAGTCACACAAATCATGCTTAAAAGCCACTTATGCAAGAAGTTTGCCAGAAAGCAAATGTGCCTACAGATGGCCCATCAGGAGGCAGTTGGGTAGTCCCTGCATGCAGCAAGGGCAGCCAGGCCAAGGGACAGGACAAGGCAGGCAGGGGATGGGGGTGGCAATCTGAGCACAAGCCAAAGACAAAATCCCGCTGTCCTCCCAGATTCACGCCTGCCAAGGGCAATGCCCAGAAGAGGTCATCTTGGAACTGCAGGGCCTTTAAAATCCCCCACCCTAGACAAGTAGAAGCAGGGAAACATGCTGACCAGGTGTGAGTTGTGAGTCTAAAGAGAAATTGGGAGGAAAAAATAATACTGAATCAAAATGAAAGTACATAGACCAAACATCTCACCCCTGAATCCAAACCAAGCTAGATGAGAGGTTTGTCCGTCAGGAAGGAAATGCAGAAGAATGAGGCCACTTGCAAAGAAGGAAGAATGTTTACCTTGGGGAAAATCTCTACACTGGAATTAGGTGCTTGGGAGGCTTTTGTGGTCTGAACATTATTGATGAACTGATGGGCAGAAAGAGACCATATTCTATGTTCCATATTCTTGGGTTTCCTAAACTGAGAACAAACCATTAAATGATTGTTCCTTGCCTTATATTTTATAGAAAAAAAAATTCTAGAAGAAGAGATGCAAAATATGTGTCTTTTTAAATTAATTTTTTTAACATGCCCATTTCCAGAAGAATCTAGGGTAAGTTACAATATTAAAGCACATGCACACACAGTTAAATAAAATAAAGACACTTGGTAGAAACTGGCTTGTTCTTCACCAAACCCATTTTTTTCTTCTTCCTGGTCATAAGCTGGACCTTATTTCTCAGTTTCCTTTGCAATTAGGTATGACCTCCCTTGCAAAGAAGAATGACTGAATTCTAGCAAAGCACATGAATGAAAGTCAGAAGTATTGGTTCCCATCCCAGGACTAAATCCCAAAACACCTTCCAGACATGACCACTATACTCTTTTTTTATGTTCTGGCTAAATGCAGGGGACTCTGAGGTCCACGGGTAGAATGACTCTGGATACCTGAATCTCTGCTTGTGGGAGAACCACCTGAAGATCAGGAATCCCTATTAGCACTTCACATGACAAAGCAATTCCTATCATGATAAGCCATTAAGATCTGGGGGATTGTTTGTTATAGCAGCTAGCATTACTCTACTTACTACAGAAATGGGTAACTTGAAGAGGAATACTGACTTAATAAAAACCTAAAATACACAGCATTGGCTTGCAATCAGGTGGCAGGCAGAGAGGAAACTATTGTCAGAAAATGGAAAGATGGAGACCCATGGTACTCCATAGCAAAAAGTTGAAACTATTACCTGCCATAACTCAGAAGCCAAAGCATGTGCCAACTGAGCCTATAGGTCTAGACAAGTGTTAGGAAAAGGCCCAGATTAAGGAGGAAGAGGGAGGGAGGGGATAGAGAGAAACAGGGATTGAGTTGAGGGTCCCCGAAGGTTGAAAAAGACCTACTATTTCAAGGCTCCAAACAGTATTAGATAAGACTAAGGAAGCATAAAAGGGAAAGGGCCCACAGCTAAGAGTGTGGCTTCAGCCAAAGCCTCCCATTATGAGGTCCCACCCTCTGCGGCCATTTTGTCCCAACATGGGACCTCCTCAACCCCTCACCTCTCTGGCACTTGCACCCTCCCCCCACTTCCACTGAAGCACTTGGGAGCCTCTGACTCCCTGGATCTGGAGTAGGGGTGGGCAGTGGAGTTGCAGCTTGTGTCTCCTGCCTGGTATAAACTTCCCTGAGAGGACTCCTGAATTGTTTTCTGTTTTTTCTGCAAATCCCAAGGCAGCAGTACAGGCATCAGTGCATCCACTCACAGAGGTTCAGGCTTAAAAGCCTATGCTGCCTTCACTATGAGTCAAACATATCCAGGTATGTGTAGAAGGCTAGTAGGGCAGGCCTTGGGTCAGTTTGCATAGACACTGATGGAAGCCCCAAGGAAATAATTCATCCCAAGGGAAGAACCAGTTAAAGGGGAAAAGTTTGGACCAAACAGAAGAATGGGTCAGAAAGGGGGGAAATTTTGAGTACAGAATAATGTCTGTCTTTCAGCTCATTGTCTAGTCTAACCCTTGTGTATATGTGCCAAAATCTAAGATAAAGGATACTGCACCTTGCATTAAAGAATAATTTAAAAAGAGAACTTTTTCCTTGATATATATATATATATTGCAGTTAGTTCTATAGAGGTTGAAAGAAAGTTTGAGCTCTAGGTAGGGAGATTATATGCCCCAGTTTTCCCAGTACAGTCTCAGTTTGTACCTGTTGTCTCAGCAAGTAACCCTCTTCCCTCTTTCAGCTTATTTTGAAGTGTTCTAGTTCAGATAATAAATTATATGGTCACTCTAGTTCTGGGGGACCTTATTGAGATGAATATAGGCAACTCACATACTTCTTTTTCAAATATATGTCTCGTGTTCATAAAAAAAGCCTCCTCCTATAAAACAAAGAGTACAAGAAAAAGGAACATAAATTCCATTGTTTTGTGAGACTAAGAGACATCTGTACCCAGAACCACAGTAGATGAATCTAAGAAGAAAATAGGGGAATAGTAAATGATTTAGCAGGGCAGAGTAAACTCAAATCAAAACGTCCTTAGAGGGAGATAACAGGAAGACAAGAGCTAATTTATTCTGAGGAACCCAAGAAAGACTAAAAAACTGGAGTCGGCTTGTATCTAGAAAGCAAGAGTAGAACCACCACTGTGTGCTGTGAAACAACTACACTCCCCATCCCATCAAGAGATGGGTTATAGATTCTCTACATGAGTTGAACCAGGAACACCATCTCAGTGACACCAGGCACAGAGGAGGTTGTACATGAGAAATCAACCTCAAACCAGGAAGAATGAACTGAGCACTATATTCTGAAGGTGAGACCTCCAAATGTTTGCCCAATTTCAGCTTTAGAACACCATCATTTAGCCTTACACTCTCCAAGATGATTTAAGAAAATAAGGCACCTCAAAGGCAGGGGATTGGAGGGGGTATCTACAAATAATGACACTTGGGACAATCTGGCTGGCCAACAAATTTCCCCACCTGAAATCTCTATAAGTCAACAAGACTAGCCAAAGCCTAATCAGCTTTTTAGTGCCTCACTCTTAAATATGAGGGCAGCTGACAACTTGGAAGAAAGCACTAAAATAAACAGAAAGGAATCAGGGGGAACAAAAACAAAGACAATGCAAGAAGCAAGAAACAATATCGAGAAAATCATACCTAATGATAATTAATGAGCTTAGAGGATGAAGAATGATAGACTGTTATCTTCCTAAAGAGAATATGTTCTTCGAAATTTAAATAGTATGTACAGATTTTAAAAGTTACTGAACAAAAAGATGAAGATATAAACACTAGAAAAGGAAAAGTAAGAAAAGCAGAGGATCAGTCCAAGTGGTCAATATCTGCCTAACAGAAATTCCAAAAGCAGAGAACAACAACAGCAATTGTGGGGAAAGAAATTATCAAAGAAATACTGTAAGAAAATGTTCCAGGACTGAAACACATAACTGTTCAGATTGAGAGAGCCCAACAAGTATGCAGCACACTGAATGAATAAAGGCACATCATTTGTGAAAATCCAGAACACTATGGATAAAGAGAAAAATCTCAAAATATCTTAAAAGCTTCCAGAAAAACAAGTCACACAAAAAAACAAAGAATGAGAAAGGCACCAGATTTTTAAACAGCAATATTGGAAGCTAGAAGAAAGTAGATTAACCCTTTATAAACTCGGGGGGGAAAATTTGTTTCCTGCATAAAGTTTTATACCCATTTAAGCTATCACACAATTTTGAAAGTAGAATAAAAAGAACTGAAACGTATAAACAATATCTCTTATACTCCCTTTTCTCAGAAAACTAGAGGAAAATGGGCTCCACTTAAATGTTGGAGTTAGTCAAAAAAAAGAGTACCTGGGGTCCTGGAAATAGGAGATTCAAGATAGAAGAAAAGCAGAAGAAATGTCCAGGATAACACATGGGTGGCCATCCAGAAAACACATAGTTGTGACTGAAGCAAAGGAAGGAAGTCTCTAAGAGAGGTTCACCTCCAAGAAAGGTTAAAGTGTTAAATGACAGATTGACAGCTACATTTGGAAAAATGAATTGAATGAAATTGTGCAGAACTATGGCAAGATATGGGACAATTTAGCCAGAGATTCCAGAAAGTAAAAGAAGTGAGAAGAAATAAAATAAGTCATTAAAATAAGTTGTTTAAAGAAGGAAATAAAATAGTGCACTTTTAACTCAGAAATGAGCAATATTAAACAGTATACTAAAAATAGTAAACATGGGCTTTACTCTAGTTATTTAGTGCTCTAATTATACGGAGAGTTTGGGGAAATAACAAATGGTAATAGAGATTTAAAATCCTCATATCCCTATAACAAACACTGTCTAAAAGTGAAAAATCCAGAAAAAGACATATATTCATATTGTTTAGAAATATGGAGGTGAGCCCAGGCACAGTGGTTCATGCCTATAATCTCAACACTTTGGGAGGCCAAGGCAGAAGGATTCCTTGAAGCTAGGAGCTCAAGACTAGCCTAGGAAATATAGCAAGACCCCATCTCTACAAAAAATTTTTAAAATTGGCTGAGTATGGTGGCACATGCAAGCTGCTCAGGAGGCTGAGGTGAGGATCACCTGAGCCTAGGAGTTCAAGACTGCAGTGATCTATGCTCATATCACTGCACTCCAGCCTGGACAACAGAGTGAGACCATCTCTAAAAAATGAAAAATGAAAGAAGAATGGAAAACCATGGCAGGGTTACAACCAGCCATCAAAGGCAGCAATAGCAAAGGTCTCAGTAGTCAGCATGCCAGGCCCAGCATCTGCAGCCCCAGCCTGTCCACGGCCAGGAAAAGGAGCAGCCAGCCCAGGTAGTTGGGCTTTGTTTCTGGCTGTGATGCTCAAAGCCTGATTCTCTGATCTCTTCCATGATTCTTTAAGCTACCTGGCATCCTTTAATAAATTCCTTTTCTGCTTAAATTAACTAGAGCAGCTTTCGTTATTTGCAACTAAGACCCTTGACTGATATCATAAACTAGACCAGCATAGCCTGGAATAGAGATTTATGAGAGGATGAGAGAATGTCAGAGACTATTGGCATGCCGAGATCCAGAGGAAACTTCCTTGCAGTCACCAGAGCAGGAGGAAGGGAAAGAGCAGATGGACGTGGTAACTCAGAGGGCTGGGTGAGTGAACACAAAGGCACCGTATAGTCTTCCTGAGCTCATTGAGATAAATTTTAGGATGAACTGGATTTTTAAAAAAAAAAAGCAGATAAGATCAGAGCCAGAGAACATACAGTTTTATGACTGTTATAGTGAACCTAGTTTTATCCCCAAACTGGTGTGCGTAGGAAGTGCAGTGCACAATAGTCAAAACCTGCAAGCAAATCTACATGTCACATTCAGCTAATCCTGGATACCGCACTCCTCTCCTCAAACCCTCTGATGGCTCCCATCTAACTCTGCAAGTCTCTTCATTCACTCTCCACCCTTATGTCCTACCTCCTTCAGTCTTTATGTGCCAGCCACTGTTCTCACTATTCCTCAAACATGCCAGGCATGATTCCACCTCAGGGCCTTCTCACTGACAGGACCCTCTCCCTGGAACAACTTTCCCCAGAAATCCACATGGCTCACAACTCCCTTTTTCCAAGGCCTTAAATGCAGCCTGCTCTGACCACACTATTGTAAATTCCACCCCTCCCAAACAGTTCCTAAACTCCTTATTTTTATTTATTTTTTTTTTTTTGTAGCACCTGGTATGATCTAACTCACTGTACAATTTACTAATTTATTCTGTTATTAACTGTCTCCCTCCACTGGATTGAGGGCATTGGGCCTCAAATGAAGTGCTTTGTTCCTTTTTTTAGTTTCAGCTGATCTTCCAAGGAAGCAAAGTATGTTTAGCACCTCCATGTTCCTAAACATGGCTGAATTTCCAGCAGTCAGATTCCACAAGCAGAGGACACCATGGCTTGCCTTTCACTTGATCTGAAGTCTAAAGGGCAGCCAGGGTAGGCTGACTCAGTTCATGGCCTGTTAGCAAACAACTTAGAAAACACCAATCTCTACTCTCGGGAGCCTTCCAAACTCACCCCACAGCCAAGACAATCAGATTTCATGAAATCACCAATGTAGAAAAGGAAAACTCTAGGCCAGGTGTTGTGGCTCATGCCTGTAAGCCCAGCACTTTGGGAGGCTGAGGCAGGAGGACTGCTTGAGCCCAGGAGTTTGAGACCAGCCTAAGCAACATAGTGAGACCTCGTCTCTACAAAAAATAAAGAAAACTAACTGGGCGTGGTGGCATGGGTCTGCAGTCTCCACTGTATCACAGGCATCAGCACTGATGGCAGACCTACGCTCATATAAACCACAAAGGTGAGGAGGGAAAGCACAGCCCAGAATCCAGGGCCAGAGAAGGGCATAAATGAGTAAATATGTGCTGGACCTGAACCTGCATGGTAAGCCACGGAAAGATGTTCAAAAACAGATTTTTGATAAGCCAAAACTTTTTTTTTTTTTGGTAATTTTAGAGACAGGGTCTTGCTCTGTCACCCAGGCTGGAGTGTCATGGTACAATCACAGCTCACCCCAGCCCCAAACTCCTGGGCTGGTCTCAGGTATGTGCCACAGTGCCTGGATTTGTCTTTTTCTTTTCTTTCTTTTTTTTTTTTTTTTTTGTAGAGATAGGGTCTCACTATGTTGCCCACTCTTATGGGCTCAAGTGATCCTCTCACCCCAGCCTGCCAAAGTACTGGGAGTATACATGCATGAGCCATCACATCCGACCCAAAACTTTTTTAAGTACACTGAGTGATCATTTTTAAAGGAAGCTCTCGTGATATAAATAATCTCTGAGCTGTGGTATAACTTTAGATCCCCAGATATTTTAATGTCTTGAAGCAAGTCAAACAAGTACGCAAATAGAATTTCTTTTAATGTTTGTACCTACCTGCGGCTGGGAGGGCATATGTAATAGGTAGGCCTCTCAGACAAGAAAGGAAAAATAAAACCTCACTGAAGGAGAATTCTGAAAGAAGAAGGGGACCCTCTTATTTGGTCCTGATGGGGATCAGAATCTTGACCACAACAATTATATCAGATTCACCCAGTTTGATTATCTACATAAAGCACATGAAAAGTTTTTAAAATATATTTCATTTTCAGTTGACAAATAATAATTGTATATACATGGGGAACAATGTGATGTTTTGACATATGTATACATTGTGAAATGATTAAAGCAAGCTAATTAACATATCCATCATCTCAACTACTTGTCATTTTTTTTCTGTAGTATGAACATTTAAAATCTACTCTTTTAAGGCTGGGTAAGGTGGCTCATGCTGTAATCCCAGCACTTTGGGAGGCCAAGGTGGGAGAATTGCTTGAGCCTTGGAGTTCAAGATCAGTCTGGGCCACATAACAAGACCTCAACTCTACATAACATGAAAAGTAAGCCAGGCATGGTGGCATGCACCTATAGTCCCAGTTACTCGGGTGGCTGAGGCAGGAAGATCGCCTGAGCCCAGGATGTCATGGCTGCAGGAAGCCATGATCATGCCACTGCATTCCAGCCTGGACAACAGAGTGAAACCTTACCTCAAAAAATAAAAATCTACTTTTGAAATATACGATATATTATTACTAACTATAGTCACCAAGCCATGCAATATTGACATTTAGGCAGAACTTCTCCTGTCTAAGTGAAACTTTGTACCCTTTGACCAACATTCTTGAACTTGCAACTTTGTGAAGGCAACAAAATAATTTCTTGAGAATGCCAGAGTTCCTTCTCTATAGTGAGGACACCATCCAAATTACTCTGCTTGTCAATACACAACAAACAACAGAGACTATGTGGGGAAGTCTGACCCCAAACCCCCCAATTTCTACACAGTATAAAGCTGGTGGTGACTCTTCACCTGAAGACTCAAGGGTATTTTTTTTTTTTTTTTTTGAGTCTCAGTCCATCGCCCAGGCTGGAGTGCAGTGGCACACTCACGGTCACCGCAGCCTCAACCTGCCGGGTTCAGACAATCCTTCTACCTCAGGCTTTCAGGTAACTGGAACCACAGGCTTGTGCCACCACACCCAGTTAATTTTTTATTTACTGTAGAGATGAGGTCTCACCAAGTTGTCCAGGCTCATCTCAAACCCCTAGTCTCAGGCAGTCCTCTGGCCTCCCAAAGTGCTGGGATTACAGGTGTGAACCATCTCACGTGGCTCAAGGGTATTCTTATCTGTCCCCGAATGCTTTTGTTTACATTTCAGATTGCTCTTGGCAAATGCTGCTTCTGACTTGGTCTTTACAGCCATTTGATATACAATTTTTAAGTACAGAAGACTTTCATCTTCTACAAGGCCTTTCAGATTTAGCATTCACAGTTTTGACCATGCTTTAATGACACTGAAGGTCCATAGCTTGTACTATTTTGCAGTCTCTTTGAGTAACAAATTTCAATCCCATATTCTGCAGAATCTGTGGACTGAGCTAAGTCATCAACTTTAGCTGGTGAATATATCTACCCAAATTCCCAAACCTGCATCTCAACACAACTGAGTCTCTCCTTGTTGCCATGCTTGCCGTAACTTTTAAGAGAGGATGAAAGTTTTGTTTCTGTGTACAAAGTGGCTCCCAAAAGAAAGTCAGCAGCCGGTGCTGATAATACAAGTGAAGAAAAAGTGAGGACGTCTGAGAAAGGAATGGTTCTTATTAGAGAATTGAAAAGCTGGATATATTTAGGGTGGAATGTCACATTTCACAGCATTTATAAACCGAAGGACTCCACCATGCATTCCATATAATAACAATAAAGGCAATTTGTGAAATGGCCTCAGGACATCTTATAGTCAGTGTAAAATAAAAATTGCTCATTGAATGAGTGATAAGTCATTTTCGAAAGAGTCACTTACATTTTTCAGTAATGCCTAGGAAGTATAGGATATAACGGTGAGGATTCTTGCTGCTCTTGAGACATACCTTGACTTGCAAAAGCATTTCTCAGTCGTCAATTTTATTAGGTTTTTATTAACTGGCAGCTGCAAAAGGTTTTGCTTTCCCAGTCCGTTCTGCCTCATGACGGCATGGTCTATGATGTTGCAGCTCTCTGTCTCTCTAACCCAGGGACTCTGCTAGCATCACTCTTGCTCCTGATAACCCTCTGTGCACTCAGGTGATGGGTAGGATGGTTCCTTCATGGACAGACTGTCTCCCCACTTGGACTTAACTCTGAGAGTAGCTCCCTCTTGAGGCAGAAAGAACCAAACGATGGCACTCCCTGGATAACAACACTGAAGAGTCCCCAAAACTGACAGTGACTATTCAATCATTTCATTTATTCACTTGCCAATGCTTTCCTATTTGTGTTAAATCCTTAAAAAATAAACAGCATAACACTTCCTCTTCATCAGGTTGAAATCCACGTCTCTTCATAATATCATCCAACAATCATTTGCATAATGCATGCATTATTACCGGGGGAGGGTAAAATTGAAGTCACCTATATAAAGTCACCTTCATGTCCTCACCCCTGGGGGAGGGGCAAGGCTGATCAACATATTCTTTCTTAAACAATGGACATGAAACTGCTTGAGAAAAAAAAAAGGTATTTCAAAGCCAAGTGCCTTCAATCTCCAGGGATTGCCCTGTCCCCTACACCTTCCTCCTGAACTGCCTCCAAAATGACTGGGGATAGGATGTTAGTACCTGATGGTCCGGGGAATTGTTTTATCAGTAGCATCTATTATAAAACCTAAGAATAGTATCTGAGAGCTTTTTCAGACTTTGTACTCTAGCTAACCCAAACTCCGACCCAGGCCCAGACCGCCAGGAAGTCCTCTACCGGTAGCAGGACCCCAGGGAGACAGTCTCATCACACCCCAATGATATCATCAACCAATCAACAGTCCCTGTCTCTCTGCCCTGACAAGTTCCCTTTAAAAAACTATCCTGTGAATCTTTTAGGAGGTGGATTTGAGTGATTTCTTTATTCTTTTTTTTTTTTTTTTTGAGTTGGAGTCTCACTCTGTCGCCCAGGCTGGAGTGCAGTGGCACGCTCACGGCCACCACAGCCTTGCCTGCTGGGCTCAGGTGATCCTTCCACCACAGCCTTCCAAGTACAAGTAGCTAGAACTACAGGCGTGCACCACCACGCCTGGCTAATTTTTTGATTTATTGTAGCAATGAGGTCTCACAAAGTTGCCCAGACTGGTCTCAACCCCATGGGCTCAGGCAATCCTCTCACCTCAGCCTCCCAAAGCGCTGGCATTATAGGCTTGTGCCACCACGCCCGGTCAACTCTTTCCTCATTGTAAAGGTTGGTTTTTCTGGGCAGCAGGCATAAGAACCCGGTCCAGCTGTAACGAAATCTTCTAACTTGATGGGCTTAAACTTAGCTCACTGAGATCCACCAAATGGCATTGATGCTTATCTCTCTTCAGAAGAAATTTTTTTCCTCTTTTTCACCATTTTTCTCACAGCTGGGAAGAAGTTTCATAGCCTCTGATGCAGGCCATGATTGGCATTTTTGACACCTGGGGCAGAGAATTTTATTATACCCCACTCTTGTATATTTTATGCAATAAAATTGGTTTTAGTAACCATCATAAAAAATAATGTCCAGGGAATTGCAGAGAGTAATAAGATTCTTCTATTGAATTTTGTATGTATAAATTCATGTCAATAAAATTAAAATAATAAATAAAACAAATATCACAACACAAAAAAGGAATATCTTAACTTTTTTTTGTTTGTTTGTTTTCTGCATCAAAGTCTCACTCTGTCACCCAGGCTGGAGTGTATTGACAAGCTCATGGCCACCGCAGCCTTGACCTGCTATATTCAGTGATCCTTCCACCTCAGCCTTCCAAGTAGCTGGAACTACATGTGTGCACCACCACATCTGGCTAATTTTTTATTTATGATAGAGACGAGGTCTCACCATGTTGACCAGAATGGTCTCAAACCCCTGGGCTTTCCTCTCTGCCTCCTAAAGTGCTGGGATTACAGACGTGAACCACTGTGCCCGGGAGCTTAAAGCTTTTTAATCACCTTCCCTCCTCTTCCCAATCTGTATGCTTCCAGGGCTGAGAACATCACAAAGGGACAATGTAGCCAGCAGCTGCCTTGTTAAGACCATAACATGACTCTCTCTGACCCTTCATTCTTGGTTTAGATTTAGGAAGGAAATTAGGCCTTCACATATTTATCCAGTTTAACCATTTGGTTTCATCCAGAGTATCTAATATGTTTTAAACTATTTTAGTAAACATGTGCCCCAGACTTTTCCCAGGATGACACAATGCCCTTCTGGATCTTGCCTGCTTTTTAACCATTTATGAGTGCAGATTCATGTCTGATTCTCTAGTTACTATAGATAATTCTCTAGAATCATATGACTTATAAAAATGTCCCCATAATGTGCTTGTCATTATGTCAGCTTTTAAAAACATGCCTGTGCATAGAATTAGGTGCATAGAATTAAGTCAGAAAATCCATGTACAATAATCTCCATGCACAATAATTCTTGTGGGGTACCTTAGTCTCTTGGTCCATTCCTTTAGATGTTGTCTGTCTGAGTCTTTCACCTTATGTGTTTTACAAAGCTGTTGATACCTCAATTTCATATGCATTGCTATGAAATGCATATGGCAGTAAAATTAGCCTCTTGCCAGTACATATGGCATATGGCAGTAAAATTAGCCTTTTACCAATTCACTTTGTAATTATTCCAAAGCACCAGGAACATAAGGACGAGCCAAAGTCCCTTCCTTCAAGGAACTTAAAGTCTAGTAAGGATTTCAACAATTCATAGTTAATTATTAATACAATATAGGAGTCATTGATGAAGCCTTGGCTCTTTATAATACTACTTCTTCCCTCTGTGGACTTGGTAAAGATTCTCTAGAAGACCAATAAACTAGTTAATTTATACAATTACAATCAGGAAGTGAATGAATGCCTGAGTTCTACGGCCTTTCTATGGTGAACTTGCTAATTTGTAAGATCTCTATTAGAGAATTTAGAAATAACAACTCTCAGTACCCAAAAGGAGAACAGAAAAGTTGTAATTGAATGACATCATTGCCAATCACCCTGGGTATAAAATAGGCAGATTACATGAAGAAGAAGAAGCAGGGACATGGCTATGTCTGCAGAGCTCCACTGGCCTCCTTCTGTTTGCTCCTCATGAAATCGACTGGGGCTATCTCCAGCTCTATGTGAATCTTGGAACCAGTTCAAGGAGTGAGAGCTTACCCAGAGAGAGTTGAGAAGACACTGTTGTCAAATCAGATATTGACTCACCGTTAGCTTAAGTAGATAATGAAAAAGTGCTTCAAAACACTCATGGTGACTATCTGTCTCTTAGAGCTCATATATTCATTGCTTTAGTTCAAGAATCCATTCGTTAATTTGAGGCCTATAAAGGAAAAGAGAATATCTACTGATCTTTGGCCAAAATTCTCCAAGAATACAGACAGGTAGGCTGTAGAAAGCTGCAAGAGACAGTTGATGTTACCAAAACAAAGATAAAATAAATACTCTGTAGAGCCAACAAAAAGCTGTGGATGCAAAGAAGACTTAAAAAAAAAAAAAGATCAAATTCCAGAGAAGGACAAACCTACTAAATCAAGGCAGAGCAGGAGAAAGCCAGCTTGTTAAAGGTGGGGGCATTGTATGAGGGTAAGGAAGGAACAGCGAAATGATCACATGTGGGCTGGCAGCACATTCTGGAATCTGGAAAGACTCCAAATGCTGAGCTACTTCTCTATGCCAGCCAATTCTCTGTGGGAATTTAGCTTAGGAAGTGGTAGTGTGAAAGCTACAGGCTGTATCAGAAGGTAAGGAAAAATCTTTCACAGTACAAGCATGCCTCATTTTATTGTGCCTTGCTTTACAGATATTGCAGGGTGTTTTTACAAATTGAAGGTTTGTGGCAACCTGGCATTGAGCAAGTCTATTACACCATTTTTCCAACAGCCTGTACTCACATCATGTCTCTGTGTCAGCATGTTTTTAGCAATAAAGTATTTTTAATTAAAGTATGATTTTTTTAAATATAATGCTATTGCACACTTAAAAGACTAGAGTATATCTAAGTCTAACTTTTATATGTACTGGGAGCCCCCCAAATTTGTGTGAGTCACTTAATTGCGAAAGCCTAGAACCAAACCCACAATACAATATCTCTGAGGTATTCCAGTATTTAGATTCCAAAACTCTGCTATGGGGAGGGACTTGATCACTTGATCCCACTATCAAAACATTTGAAACCAGCGGTGACCAGAAGCAAATGAAGCAGTAAATAAGTCCCAACCCAACTATGAAGGAATTTTCAAAGATAAAGGAAAATTTTTAAATAACCAATTTAAAAAATCTGAATTGAAGACTCATTGGATGGCCTTACCAACAGACTGGACATATCAGAAGAAATAACAAATTTGGAGACAGGTTAGTAGAAATCATCCAAATTGAAGCACAGAGAGAAAAAAATAATACAGAGGGAACAAAGAAAAAAGCAACACAGACCTCTGGGACAATATCCAGTGTGTAATTGGCATCCCAGAAAGAAAGAAAGAAAAGAAAGAATGTTTTAATGTTTGAAATGTTTGAACGGATAACAGCCAAGAATTTTCCAAAACTGATTAAAGTTATCAACCTGAAGATTGAAGATACTCCACAAACTCTATGCAGGATAAGAGCAAAGAAACCCACATCTATTTTATTGAGTCAAAATGCTGAAAAGCAAAGATAAAGATAAATGTTAACAGCAACCAGAAGGAACAAAGACTTGCTGCCTTCAGAAGAATAATCAGAACAATGAATGACTTCTCATTAAAAACAGTGGAAACTGGGGAACAATGGAATTACATATTTTAAGTGCTTGTAAGAAAAAAAATGGCAATATTGAATTCTATATACAGAAAAAAATGTGCTTCAAAAATGAAGGCAATGCATTTCCCCATTTCTCCTGCTAAGTATGACTGAAAACACTGTACATTATATATAAAAGAAATATAAGAAGATTCTGAAAGACAGAAATAGGTAAACTGGCTAAGACCCAAGACCCAAAGAAGGACACAGTGGTGAGTTACTGGGTTTGTGTTATTTTGTTTGTTTTTGGGGTGTGTGTGTATGTGTGTGTGTGTTTGTTTAGGTTTGGGTTTTTTTGCTTCATATATCCCAGACTTGGAGTCAAAAATGCTGGCAGTCCAGAAGTGCCAATGGCACAAGCAACAAAAGCCCTAGCAAGAGCCTGACCTCTCTAACCAAGGGAACTGGAAAGGTGCATGTTAGCAGACAGAAAACTTATACACACTAACCACCCTACTTCAGTCAAGCACCACAGAAAAAACTGTGGACCCACCCCCACCAACATCAGAAAAGCCAACTGGAGAGCGTAGACTTCCACTGTCTCAAGATTGTAAAAAAACAAAAACAAAAAAAGACTACAATACCCTTGCCAGGGTAGATAGGGTCAGAGAAGTCCAAGTAGGAAGCCAGGACTTTCATCCCTGACAACTGGTAATGAGCTTCCCCCCACCACAGTACCAGTAGAGACCATGTAGCCTAGACTTTTACTCCCTACTCAGAACCCTCCACCATCCCACATCGGAAGTCAACAGATGTTATGTGGGAAATGTGAAATTATACCTCCACCTGTCAGTATGAGGTGGTGCTTCCCCTTCCCCTGCCAGAGCAATGTCAGAGAAAGACAACTAAAACAGGGCATTTAAATGAGATCCAGAGTTTTAGAATATGATTCACCTTACCAAGAACTAGGACTATCTCAAACTGAATGGGGAAAGAAAGACAATAGATTCCAATGCCAAAATGACAGAGTTATTAAAATAATCTAACAAAGATCTTAATGCAGCTATGAAAGAAAAAAGATGCTTCAACAAAGTAGTTATGTCCATTATTGAAGCAAATTTAAAAAGCTGAAAGCCTTAACAAAGAACTAGAAAGTCTCCACAAAGAAATAGAAGATATAAAAAAGACCCAAATGAAAAT